>ML278759.1:82688-145182 GCA_005239495.1 Nicotiana undulata
GTGGGGATTTGGAGTACGAGGTTAATACATCAAAAGTCAATTCCTTATTTTTTTTTTAAAGAAGAAATTTGAGTTTATGTATAGAAATTAAAGTATATAAAAAGTACTACTATAGATCATAGTATGTGAAAGTGATTGGAAGAAGCTCAGCTTTTTTAATGAAACGAATTGTGCCAGAGGGAGTTGTTCATAAAAACATCAATTTATTGGGAGGAATGTAGGATTATTTCTTATGGTATGCGCAATTTGAGAAATTGATTAGAAATCAAAATAATTTCTCCTCAAGCTTGGCGAATCTTTTGACGAGTAGATTCTTTTGAATGTGCTCTGTCTGAAATTGTGTAAAAAGTTTGCCCTTTATGATTTTTTTTGTATGCTTAAGTTTGGGAGTTATGCTATCTAGATATCAATTCCCTTAATTTGCATTGCAACATTCACAAGATCCTTTGCTGTTCTTGTTTCTTTCTTACTTTACATATTCACTGTGCTCTAATTAGCTACTTAATCTAGAACAATGTTCGGAAAGCTAAGTTTCATACATCAGAAGGTGCAGCGTGTAGTTTGGTACTCCAGTGCTCTTGACCTTGTTCTGGTCGTATTCCCGAGTCAATTTTGTGTCAAATGAATTCTCTTATGAACATGTGGTCAAAGTAAATTTCTTTATGATGTTATGATCAATGCATTGCAGCTTCATCCCCCCTCCTCTTCAAGTACATCTAATTTTTATAAGGAATAACTTTCAGCATTGCTTGCAGTGAGGAGTGATTTAATTATATTCTGTATAATGGCTACCATGTCCTCGGTAAAAAGAAAATATATTAATGTTTGTTTCTTTGATAAATTTTGTTCTAGCGATGAAGAAGGAGTCTTTTATGCATTGGATCTTGGTGGAACAAATTTTCGAGTATTGCGGGTGCAATTGGGGGGAAAAGATGGTGGTATTGTCCATCAAGAATTTGCGGAGGCATCGATTCCTCCAAATTTGATGGTTGGGACTTCAGAAGTAAGTATTTTGACCTCTCAATTTTTGCACCCTTTTCTATTGTTTAGCTCCTCATGGCTTTTGATCCTTTGAAGTCCATATGATTTCAGGCACTTTTTGACTATATTGCGGCAGAACTTGCAAAATTTGTTGCTGAAGAAGAAGAAAAATTTCATCAACCTCCTGGTAAGCAGAGGGAACTCGGTTTCACTTTCTCATTCCCAATCATGCAGACTTCAATCAATTCTGGAACTCTTATCAGGTGGACGAAAGGTTTCTCCATTGATGACACGGTATCCATTTCCCTCGACTACATATCTTTTGTTGTTTTCTGTAGGCAACTGTGCAAGTTAAAATGAAGTTTCTTGTTCCTAGATGTGGTTCTAACTATCCACTCTGCAGCTTGCTCATGTTCCTTTCAACTGATTACAATGGACTTTTTGCTAGTTCTTTAGACATTAATCGAATGGGTTTTGCTAGCTTCCATTTGATGCAGCCTGCTGATTTACTTTTCCGTTCATGTATATTGTGTTTAATCTGAAACTAAAGTTTGATTTGTCAGAAATACAACTTTAAGGTAGTTTTAGATTGAAAAACTCATGCTTGAATTTCCCCTTTGATGGATTCTTTTTCTGTTATGAAAATCATTGAAGATAATTTACTGTTTGATAGTACTCACTTGGTTTGCAATTTAATAAGTAAATTCAAGCAAGTTGCATCTGTTGATATCAAAATCACTATAACAACTAAGGTTATCTATTATAATTATATGGTCAGAATTAATTTTTTCTTAGTATATTAATTGTATATTTAATGAAGTGAATTAGTTACTGGGTGACAGGTTGGACAAGATGTTGTTGCAGAACTGACAAAAGCCATGCAAAGAAAAGGAATTGATATGAGAGTGTCGGCGCTGGTAAGTTTGCTTAATGCCGCCCAGTAATATCATTCATTTTGAAGGTTTTTAAAAATAAATCTTATGTATATTACCTAGCTTAGCTGTAAAAATTTGATTTTGAGTTACTTGTTGATGAAAGGTGAATGATACTGTTGGAACATTGGCTGGTGGTAGATTCTCCAATAAGGATGTATGCATTGCTGTGATATTAGGTACTGGGACCAATGCAGCATATGTGGAACGGGCTCAGGCAATTCCCAAGTGGCATGGTCCTCTGCCTAAATCTGGAGAAATGGTTCGGAAACTTTTAAGACTATTGTTCTTCTTGGTCTCCATTCCACTTGTTTGGTTTCACATCGAATAGTTGTTGAGGGCCTTCTATCTTACTTTGTAGGTTATCAATATGGAATGGGGTAACTTTAGGTCCTCCCATCTTCCCTTGACAGAGTACGATCATGCAATGGATACAGATAGTTTAAATCCTGGTGAACAGGTAATTGTTTATTGTTTGTTCATTTAGGCTAAGCTTGACTATGATACATATAGTATAAATGGTGAACAGGTAATTATTTATCTATTTGTTTATCTTTTGTTCATTTAGGCTAAGCTCGACTATGCAATTAACTTGATAAACCTGGGTGTCTATCTGTTTATCCTAACAGATATTTGAGAAGATATGCTCTGGCATGTACTTGGGAGAAATTTTACGCAGAGTTCTACTCAGAATGGCTGAAGAAGCTGGCATTTTCGGTGATGAGGTCCCCCCAAAACTCAAGAATCAATTCATATTGAGGTATTTCTTACTAACTATAGAGTTATTACTAATCTTTTTGTGCAAAATACTCTGTTTAATTTCCCTAACAACTGCTGGTCAGTGCTTCTCTGGCTAAATTTGAATTTTGCTTGTTTTCTTCTGTTGCTGTCCTAGTTTGTCAGTTGATCAAGCTTGAGTATGATTCATGCATTAATGAGCTTTCATGCGTTTTTTGGTACTTTACACAGTTGTTTTGGGGCCATAAACACTCGTACTTATTATCAAGTTTAAATTGTCTATTTTCAACTTGCTTGCAAACGCGTTTCATCTCTCTACCAATTAATGAGCATTACTTATTCTTCTCTTGAAATTAAATAAAAAACTGCACCCAATATCTAATATGCTAGTACTGGATACTGATGTACAGCAGAAACATGATAGAGCTAAAAATTGATGAAGCGTGCTAATTGATCAACAAATATTTTGAGGAAGCGTGCTTAATTCAAATGATATTTGAGGATCCATGAACGCCAAATAATGATTTTTTTTTGAAAAAAAGAAACAGGAAAAGAAAAGAGTACCGGCAATGAAATGGATTTATTAGCATTTCTGCAAATATTCTGCCGGAAACAACCTTTCTGCCTTCTTGAAGGTAGGGGTAAGGTCTGCGTACACTCTACCCTCCCTAGACCGCACTTGTGGGGGATCACACTGGGTTTGTTGTTGTTTGTTTGTCTGCAAATATTGAAGTGTCTATCTTATTTGCCTGTTTGCTTCATATTCGAGAATATGCTCTCATAACAGTTAAAAAAAATGGCAGGACACCTGAAATGTCTGCTATGCATCATGACACATCGTCTGATTTGAGAGTGGTTGGCGACAAGTTGAAGGATATTTTAGAGGTATTAGCTCTTTGCCATAACCAATACCTCTGAAAGAAAAAAGAGAGAGAATGAAAATGAAGGCCTTTTGGTTCATTTCACTTATTATGCCTCTTCTTAGTTTCTCTCATTTTCAATTTATGTTGTGTGGCTTATTATTCCTTCTACAATTGTTTTCACGGTATCATTTCTTTGGTCATATCGCTTTGGAGCAAAGAGAAACTGTTTTAGTTAGGACTTACATTTATCAGTAGTGTTCCTATGCACCAGGGGCGTATGCAATTTTTTTTTGTAAGTGGTGTCGTATTTAAATAGATAATGATAAATAAATAAGTATTATCTAATACCATTTTCCCATAAGTTGAAAGCCTTGGCTAAATTGTTTAATTGAATATTATTGCAAAGGGAAGTGTAGGTTCAATTCTCATTCCCCAAATTTTTAACAAAAAGGTTCGCTCAAAGATGTTCAAAAAATAGAATGTCAAAGTACTGACTTGAACCTACGACCTTTAGAAGTCCAAATACGAGCTTGACCAGTGGAGCAAGAAGTACTCTTTGCTAAGAATAAGCGATGTCATTATTATCTGTTGCTTCATTTCTACAGAATATTAGTATAAATATTTAATATTTTTTCCCGCGAAACGGTGTCGCATGACACCGCTTCCACCCTTGTGCATCCGCCCCTGCTATGTACAACAGAAAGGGGAAATTTCTGATGGTGGCAAATTAAATGAAAATTTTGTGTCACAAGGAAGCGGAAATCCAATTATTGATATCTGTCTCTCATTCAGCGACTCTTTTAGAGTTATCATTTGATATCATGATACAACATGAATTGACACTAGACATTTTGTTCATCCTACTTCAGATATCCAATACCTCCTTGAAGACAAGAAGATTAGTTGTTGAGCTGTGCAACATTGTTGCAACACGTGGCGCAAGGCTTGCAGCGGCTGGGGTCTTAGGCATTGTCAAAAAGATGGGCAGGGATACGCCCAGGGAAAGTGGTCAAGAAAAGATAGTCGTAGCATTGGATGGTGGATTGTACGAGCACTATACAGAATACAGAAAGTGCTTGGAGAACACTTTAGTTGAATTGCTTGGAGAAGAAATGACAACAAGTATTGTTTTCGAGCACGCAAATGATGGTTCTGGCATTGGCGCTGCACTTCTTGCGGCCTCTAACTCGCTGTATGTTGAAGACAAGTCTTGAGAGTGATCAAGATGATATTTAGCTAGAGGAAACTCCCTTTACCTTTTATATTGTCCTTTTCTCTAGCCTTTTTCTTTTGATTTCTCTCCTTTTTGGTTCTTCTTCCAATTATATTCATAATTTTGCAGCACTTGTACTTGGTTTATAGTTTAGGATATTATTCCTGGGAGTGCCTACTTATTTCTTCTGGAAAAGGGTGCAAGCAAATTGTATAACATTCAGCACTGCTGATTCTTCCCCTTTCATCTTTGGTTTTCAAACTGCGATCAAATTTGAGGGATTAATAAAATGGGGTGTTAAGTCTTTGTTAGACTTATCTGTTGGCTGTCTGCGATCAAAACTACTTTGTGCCTAAGGAAGTGCATCTTATGGTATTCGATTAAAAGATTGTGTTTGGCTAATCTTTTCAAAAATTATTTTGATAAGGATAATTTTGTTTTGGAAAATTAATTTCAAAACAAAAAAAGAGTACTTTGGACTTCACAAAAACTCGTCAAACATGCTATTAGATGTAATTAGGAGTTTTTTTGCCAAAATTGTCCCTTATTTATAGGAGTAGGTCTATTTTTATCCCTTTAATATACCTTTCAGCATCATCTCAACCAAGGGTGTTCATAGTTCGGTATGGGTTGGTTTTTCTCTAAAAAGAAACCAAACCAAGTAAGTCGATTTTTCACATATTGGAACCAAACCAAACTAATTAAGTAGGTTTTTTATCGATTTAGTTTTGGCGGTTTTTGTCAGTTTTTTTGGTTATTTATCGATTTTTTCTTAAATATGAGACATACACTACCAAACGCATACTTCAGCGACTATATTTTCAACGTAACACTATCAAATCAATTGCTCTTTGAGAAATCTATCATTTACCAAGATATATTAATGATAATTAAATCAAATAGTGATGGATATTTTAAGTACTCAACTAAAAATCAATTACCTTTAACATGAAATAAATTCTTATACTAGGTAAAAGAAAACCACCAATCAAACTAGAATGC
Source organism: Nicotiana undulata (assembly GCA_005239495.1). Classification (NCBI taxonomy): domain Eukaryota; kingdom Viridiplantae; phylum Streptophyta; class Magnoliopsida; order Solanales; family Solanaceae; genus Nicotiana; species Nicotiana undulata. The sequence goes on from ML278759.1 coordinate 88,418, forward strand.
AAAGGCAAAGAATTAGATTATGATAATAGTAAGAACTAGACTAAAAATATAAATGACAAATATGTACCATAAAATTTTAGAAACTTTATATTAAAATATACATATATATAGGAGTAGTAATAAATTTAAATAGTTACTTTTATAGCCGTTTGGTTCGTTTTTTTATATTAAAACCAAAACCAAACCAAATTTTGATCGATTTTAAAATTCAAAATCAAAACCAAATCGAACCTAAAAAGTATTGATTTTTTCATCAAATTTAATTCGATTTTTCAGATTTGACCAGAGTTTTAGTTGGTGCATGGTCTTTTAATTTTTTCAGTTTAACGATAAAGCTGCGGCCCTTGTGCATGTTTTCCCCTTATATTTATTGATAAAGATGTGATGTAGAGTTGATAGGACTTCCATATTTAGTATGCTTTCGTGAGAAAATAGGAACCTGCTGGTTTAGGTACTAAATGGAACCTCGTCATCTCAGTTGGCGAAATAATTACAGCAAATTTTTATCTTAAAAACTTCAAAGGAATCTTTGACTCAAAAGTAGTTACTCAACTTTGTCTAAGGAATCTCAGTAGAGATGCAGCACAACAAGGTTTTCCATCTTCATCTCATGCATCTCTACCTATAACTAAAGACCAGCAAAATGAATAAGAATTCCATATGCTCATTAAGGAAATGAAATCGAAAACGCTACACTGTATCGCCGATCCAAATATAATAGCCGATAAAATGTACATTTTGTTTATTAATATATGATATATATGTGATATATACATATATTAGACATAATCAATGTAAAGTTTTGTATCTTTGGCTAGCTAATATAATGATTTTTGACCGGCTGACCAAATTTGTAACTTAGCACAATGAAATATGAGGCCAAGTTTAGGTGATCGTTGGAAAATTGGGCCTTTTTCTGTGGGCCGGAATCTAAACAGACCAAAATGTGGGGAGAAATCAAAAAATAACCAGATTTACCAGTGATCATTCAAAATAACCACAGTTTAAAAAGTAATCGAAATTTTGCCGCTTTTCATGTAAAGATAAGCCTGAACGAAAACAGTGTTCAAAATCCAAAAAATACTCCAGCATAATATACTGGAATTCTCGTATAATATATTGGAACTCCATTATAATATACTGGAGTTCCAGCAAAGTATACCAGTCCAACATAGTATGCTGGAAGTTCATACACAGGTGCTCGAACCTCCAGTATATTATGCTGGAACTTTCCGCGTGTTGGAGTTCCAGCATAATATGCTGGAAGTTCATACACAGGTGCACCGAACTCAAGTATATTATATTGCACCGGTTTCTGTTGCAGCAAAACAGTGGCTATTTTTCAATGACTTGGCAAACGCGGCTATTTTGAATGACCAGTCCGAAAACTGGCTAGCCCGTGTTATTTTTACCTTTGATGCTGTCCGTGTAGCTACACTTTTACAAACTTGATCCCAACCATATAATGATGATTACAAGTTTTACAACTAGGGGTCGTTTGGTTGTGATATAAGTTATCATAGGATTAATTATTGCGAGATTAGTTATCAACGAATTGTTATTCGACCCTCCTATAAGAATAGAAATAACATTACAATCCCCAGATTAGTACTGTGATTTTATCTCAATCAAACGTGGGATAAATCCATCTCAAATTTAATCTCAGGATTAATTACCTTATCTCTCGTACCAAGCGAGAATATTTTTCAATTGTTAACTCTTGGAGACTTGACCGCTACTTCGATCTTGGTGAAGCTGATCGCCGACTCTTTCAACTCCGATTTCACATTTTTCCGGTGACTTCACGGCGAGATCTTTAATCCCGTTAATTCAACCTGCACTCTAAATTCTTTCACAGGTGTTGATGCTAGTATTACATGACGCATCGTATTTCCAATCTTGATTTTCCGACGACTCACCGGCGAAAACGTTTCTGGCGACTAATCCACCACTAGTACGGAAGGACCCTTTAATACTACTCAAATACTAGTAGAAAGACTCTCTAATTTTTTTAATATCTTTTCATTGGAAGATTATATAAAACAAATATTTTCAAGATTATTTTTAACATCTTCTCCAGTTTTTTACCATTCATTTATATCAGTGGATTTTCTGAAATCAATCACTTTGTTTCCCCTCTGAATTTGAAGTTGCAACCTTTTTAGTGAATTACTATTTGGGTATTTCTTGCTTTTCGAAAATAGGAGGTGAATCACAAGTTTTTCAATTTCTTCCTCTTTTCTTCACCTCTCGACTTATCGATTTATCGTTTCGATTAAGGCTTTTTTTTTTCTTTTTTTTTTTTCTGGGCTTCGAATTTTGAAACTGAAGATCGGGTGGCTGAGATTTAGCTGAAAACTTCAGTTTCTGAAATTGTAGATTTAAGCATTCAAGAACTACTTGCCGGTCTCTTGCTCCGGCGAAATCGATCTAAAGTTTGGGGGAAGCTATGTATCGTACCAGCTTTCTTTGAACTGTTCATAATCTCCCCTTATTCTCGTGGTTCCGTGGGTGTTTGTGTGTTTTGCAGGTATCACTTTTGTGTCTGTTTGGCGGCGGTATGGAGGTGCACGCGCACAAGCAGTAGAGCAGCAACTATACGCCGGGTTCCGCAACATCGGGAGTATACCAAGTCGAAAGTTCCAGGTTCTATTCACGGGAATTGGTACCTCCCGCCTCCTTTGTTAATTACTTTGTTGCCTTAGTATTTCGTATTAGTCTAGTGAGTCTAGTAGTGGACTTGTGGTTACTATTTGCTCCCTTTGTTGTTCTGTGTGGTATTTTTTCTTTTTTCATTCTAGACCTTCGTAGGTATAGAGATTGTAGTAATGGAAGAGTAGGGTCATGTCTTCGGGGAGGTCGAGTGGTGAGGAGGGGGGGGGGTAGGGCAAGTGTCAGGGGGTGGGACGGGGCCAAAAGGGGGTAAAGGGAACAAGGTCGCCTGTAGGTTGAGAATTGGATCGTGGAATATAGGGACGTTGACGAGTAAGTCTACAGAGCTGGCAAAGATTCTCTAGAAAAGAATGGTCAATATAGTGTGTGTGTAGGAGACTAGGTGGGTAGGATTGAAGGCGAGGAATGTAGACGGGTATAAATTGTGGCTCTCCGAAGTCGTGAAGGGCAAGACCAAAGTGGGCATTTTGGTGGATAGGGAGCTCAGAGAGTCGGTGGTAGAGGTTAGGCGGGTGAATGATAGATTGATGGCGATTAAGGTAGTAGTTGGAGGGAGCACTCTGAATGTCATTAGCACTTATGTGCCGCAAACAGGCTTAGACGAGGAGGTTAAACGGCGCTTCTGGGAGGTGCTGGATTAGGTGGTACGGGTATTCCGCCTACGGAGAAGTTATTCATATGAGAGGATTTCAATGGTCATATTGGGTCGTCTGCTGGTGGCTATGGTGAGGTGCACGGTGGCTTCGGCTTTGATGATAGGAACAAGGGTGGTACCTCACTGTTATTTTGTTAGAGCTTTTGAGTTGGTGATCGTGAACTCTATGTTTCCAAAGAGGGAGGAACATTTGTTTGCTTTCCGAAGTATGGTGGCAAAGACCCATATTGACTATCTCCTTCTCAGGAGGTATGATAGGGGGTTGTGCGAGGATTGCAAGGTGATCCCGAGTGAGAACCTCGCAACTTAAGATAGGCTCCTGGTGATGGACGTCGGTATCTAGATGAAGAGGAAGAAGAGGTTTGTACGGGGTCAGTCAAGGATCAGGTGGGGAGCTTTGTCTTAGGTTAATGCGCGGGAGTTGGAGGGGCGACTGACAACTATGGGTGCCTGGAAGAGTGGTGGGGACTCTAGCGTTATGTGTATGGTGACGACAGACTATATAAGGGAGGCAACGAGAGGGTGTTGGGAGTTTCAAAAGGTTACTCTGGCGGGAACCGAGGCAACTGGTGCTGGAATGGAGTGGTCCAAGGTAAAATGGAAGCCAATAAAATGACTTATTTTAAGTTAGTAGAGAGAACCAATGAGGATCAGAGGAGATAGAACAAAGAAAGATATAAGAAGGCTAGGAAGGAGGCGAAATTAGTGGTCAAAGAGGCTAAGACTGTTGCATTTGGTCGGCTGTATGAGGAACTTGGGGGCAAAAGTGGGGACAAGAAGTTATTTCGGTTGACCAAAGCGAGAGAGAAGAAGGCTCGCGACCTAGATCAAGTGAGGTGCATCAAAGACGAGGACGTTCGAATATTGATGGAAGAGACCCAAATTAGGAAAAGATGGCAGTTGTACTTTCATGAACTTCTGAATGAAGAGGGGGATGAAAACATCGTGTAAGGGAAATTGGGGCACTCCGAGAGCCACGACGACTGATAACTAGGGATTTTAACCTACTATTTACTCTTTTTTGCTTAGGTTTTGGGGCAAAAATGCGTTAAGGTATTCCCGAAAACTAACTCAAGGTGCTTACTTGCAGGTTTTGGTCAAAATGAAGCAAAGAGGCCAAAACGAACTCATAAAGGAGCCAAACTTGCACAGGTCCTAAACTTTGCTGGAGTGCTGTCAGTGCCACTTTTACGCTACGACATAAGTTCTTCCATTGAGGTTGATTATTGAGGGTTGCCGCGAAATTGAGGTTCAGAGAGATGGAATGGGGATCAGTATTGACCGCTGATCGCGCTACAAAAGCGCGGCCGCGAGCATAATTGCGCTGAGAGCAGAAGGTCAAGGCCCAGAGACCTGGCAACTTGGGGCCAAGAACAGAACGCGGTCCGTGTTCATTTTACGCAAATAGGAGGCAGAGCTTAGCCCGAAAGAAGAGAAAATAGATAATGCTCGAGAGACAGTGCTTAGTCTCGGCAAATAAAAAGGCACTGATTGGCCTTATGCAAATAGGAGGCAGGGCTTAGCTTCATGCAAGATTCGGGACAGGGCTTAGTCCCATGCAGATGGAAGGCAATGCTTAGCCTTATGCAAATGTAGAGGCAGGACTTAGCCTCATGCAAATATGGAGGCAGGTCTTAGCCTCATACAATATTCGGGAGGGCTTTGTCCCATGCAGGTGGAAGACAATGCTTAGCCTTATGCAAATGGAGAGGTAGAGCTTAGCCTCATGCAAATATGGGGGCAGGGATTAGCCTTATGCAGATATGGAGGCAGGGCTTAGCCTCATGTAGACGGAGACAAAGCTTAGTCTCATACAAGGTTTTGGGACATGGCTTAGTCCCATGCAAGTGGAAGGCAGATCTTAGCCTTATGAAGATATAGAGGCAGGGCTTAGCCTCATGCAGATGGGAAACATGGCTTAGCCTCATGCAAGATTCGGGACAGGGCTTAGTCCCATGCAAGTGGAAGGCAGAGCTTAGCCTTATGCAGATATGGAGGCAATGCTTAGCCTCATGCAGATGGAAGGCATGTCTTAGCCTCATGCAGATGAAAGATAGTGCTTAGCCTTATGCAAATAGGAGGCAAAGCTTAGCCTCATGCAGATGAAAGGCAGTGCTTAGCCTTATGCAAGATTTGGGACAAGGCTTAGTCCCATGCAGATGAAAGACAGTGCTCAGCCTTATGCAAAGAGGAGGCAGGGCTTAGCCTCATGCAGGGTTTGGGACAGGGCTTAGTCCCATGCAAAAGTAGAATAAATAGCAGATGATAACAGAGTTTTCTTAGCTGGTAGTAGATTTCAGTATTGCGGTTGTTATGAAGATTGTGACTTCGAGGCATGTATATTATTCGTTCCTGTATCCAAAGAAAAATTGTGAGTTCTGTAAAGGGGGAGGTCGGTTTGTGCCTCCGTCAGCTTGCTTTGTTTGCTTTGCTTGGTCTGAATATCCTGTTCAAATCATTGGGGGTAGCGTTTGCTAAACAGAGTTATTTCACAAGCAAGCATGCATAGTTTTCAAAGACGTAGTAAAAAATATTTTTAAGAAATTGGTTAGATTAACCGATGACTGTGACCTCAATTAGCTGGACAAACATTTCTGACTGCTGTACACGCTGTGATCGGCTGAACTTGCTTCGGAATTTTGAGGGTCCTCCTCAAAATTCTGCCCCGGTTTCTGATAATGGGGGAAATATGATTTTTATTGAATTGTGATCGAACCCACAGGGCTGCCTATCCCCTTGCCTCCTTCTACGCCTTGAACTCGGCTGGTCAACTTCTTGAGCTCCTCGGCCAGGTTCTTAATGAGCATGTACTTCTCAACAGATTCTGGTGCATAGGAGATGGGTTGAGTGGAGTGAGGTAGGGTCTCCACATATATATGGTTGCTTTGGTGACCTGGAGTTTGGGTATAGTGGTGATCATTGGTGGAATTCCGGGGTTCAGGAATGACTAGTGGAGTATTTTGTGGAGTGTGGTAGGTGTTTGGCTGGTACTGGGTGGGATAGTTTGATTATGTGGTGGAGTTGTATAATGGTGAGGTGAGGGAGGATTCTGTGGGCGCTTGTTGGTGTGGTTTGAGGTGGTGCAGGGTTCTGGGTGTTTGGATGATTGATGTCTGGGACACTGAGTGAGAAGGATATGTTTGCTACGTTCCGTACATGCTCGAGCTCACCCTGGAGTTCTAGTATTTTCCAGTTCAAGTCGTGAGACTGCATCATTTGGGGCATGAGTACCCCGACCATCAGAAGCTTTTGCATGTTCAACATGTGTGGTGTTTTCTTTTCCGATGTTGTTCAAATCTTCCATCTTTGCTTTTCCTTTGCCTTTTGGTGGACTAGGAGGAGGAGAAGGTGGAGGGCCCCTGGATCTCGTGTGATAAGCTGATGTTGCAAGTATGCACGAACCATACTTTGGGGAATGGGAATAATCAAAAATAAAGAAAGAAAAAGATAAAAGGTAGCCAAGTCAGTAAGGATTCTGAAAAGAGTATTTGCAGTATTTAAACACATCGCAAAAAGGTAAATTCATGTCCTAATTTGGGAGCCTCATTTTGCCCGAGGTAGGCCTAGTGACATGTTGATTTTGAGAACTTAAATGCCAATAAATTCCTCATTTCATTAATATAAAAATAGACGAATCCCAAAATGACACTAAGATAATAAAGATAAGTCACTATTAGCACTTGGCCTTATTACATTTAGGAAAGCAAATAAATCTAGCCTACTTGGTCCTAGAGGGACCTTCCCCGGACTTGATCTTTCTAACTCCATCAACCAGGTTACCCAGCTCGCGCAGACCCAGTAGCAGGTAGGCTCTAGCCGGATGTCCTCCCTCGCTCCCTTCAGCATTCTGGCAGTCGTCGATCCTCTTTATTATTTTACCTTCCAGCTCCACCAAACCTTGACTCCAGATATTCTAACCTTCTATTGGAGGTGATATCCATTTTCTTCCATTCCTTGATAAACCTCATATTTGTCTCGTGTATCTCCCGATGTTCAGTCGCGGAGTCATGAACCCTCTTGCACAGTCTTTTTTATTTGACTTGGGCCTCAACATCTTCATCTATGATCCTATATCCTCGTCCGGTTCCTGGCTTCACTATCCCATCTAGGTTATCTTCTAACCATGTCGGGTAGAAGGGTGCACACCCAGCGTGATACCTGTCTGGCTCAATAATGTTCTTCTCCACAATGATCTTGCTATGCCACATATGCTGAGCTCGGCATCTATAAAGGATGTCGTCGTCTTGAAAGTCCGCTTTGAAGTGGCTCATCTTTGCAACCCGCGGTATGACCTGCTTCCTGCTTGCTTTCCTCATAACCCGGATGGGAACATAAGGGTGTATACCTCTCAACCCAATCAACACTAAGTGAGGAGCGTCCCTGTACTTGATGATGAACTCGTCAGTTGGGAACCATTCAAACATCCACTGTACTTGCTCTTCGGTCAGATTGTCGAAGAACTCTACCCATTCTTTGGCACTTTTCGGTTGAGCAAACCTATCCGGAATCAGCAGTTCATAGATGTCGGCTATGATCATATGGACTATGATGTATGTTTGTCCCTCGATTCCCTCCATTAAAGTCTTGGAGACCATGGCCAATCTAGTGTGGATTATTTCCCTCTTCATTGGGAACACTATCAGACCCAAGAAACATACAATGAACACGAACACTCTGCGATGGATGTGACCCAGAGAAGTGATAGAGAACTCATCATGGAATGTACGGTAAAACTTGCTATGACTGTATCTCTCGTACAAATATTCGAAGGGTATATAGGACTTCTTCAATCACTCCAAGTCAGCATTTTTCTTTAAACCCATCATTTTTAGGAACCCCTTACCAGTGCGGTTCTCCGGTACCAATAGCCCAGGGCTATCCCAAGGCAGTCCAGCAAATCCCCCGATTTCTTCCAGGAGTGGTGCATTTCTATATCCCCAAAATGAAACACAGCTCTCTCACTGTCCCAGAATAGAGTTACAACTTCGATTAGCATATTGTTTGGCTAAATGTCTAGCAGGGAAGGTTAATTGCCCAAGTATTTTCTCACATGTTTCTTGTCGCTTGAGGAAAGATCTTCCTGCCAGTCTAGTAGAAGTGGTGGTATGTTGCTGACCCATGCCGAATCTAGGGACCTCGTGCCTCATTTTCTGCAAACAAAGAAGGTTAGGCCATTTCCCCCCACCTGATTCGACTATTTATATACACCTGATTAGCGTATTGGCATTTAGTTCTCCAAAATTAATGCACAAAATGTAGTTGTGTCCGTTGGGATTATGGAAACCCCGGTGGACTTTGGACAAGGCTTGTCTTAAAGGGTTATTATGTGGACAACATATTAACCCGGTTAGGTTTGACCATGATGCATGCACAATTATAATAAGAGTAATCTTACTATGGGGGTCTACACTGGTACCCTCAAGCGGACAACTTAAGAGGGAAAGGCACGGAACCGTCAATTGCACCCCTGATCGACTAGTTTTACCGCAAATAAGCCTTTCCGAATTTAAAGGGTGATATATTGGAAGAGCGCAACCACTCATCAAGCGTTGCTATAGGATTGATTACGCACGAGTGTAGTATGATATTGAGCATGATTTATGCAGCAGTAAATAGCATGTTGTCACATATTTGCACGTTAGGAAAGCAATAAATACAACATTTATAATTGAAAGACGTTAAGAAGGAAAACAAAGAAACAAGTCAGTTTCATATTGAGGAAATAAATACTTGAAAATAAAAAGCTAAATTCACATAACGGGAAAGGGAAAGGGTGCGCAGGTATTAACAAAGTAAGGCATGTTAAGACTAATTCACAAAGCAATTTGTTATGGTAAAAGCCTAAAATTCCCCAGCAGAGTGGCCATGTTGTCGCGCCCCCTTTTTTTCCTCTTTGCAGCGGAAGTCAGGGTTTCGACATTCACTGGGACAACTCGTTTCCTTTTGGAAAAGGGGTACAGAAGTTGAAGAGTCGCCACCTAACGTTTTTTAGGTGAGTTAGGGAACCTATTGCAAATAACTCAGATAAATCGGTTTGTGTTACCAGAGATTGGGTAAGGGATTGAAATTACCTTGAGGGGAAGGTGTTAGCCACCCCTCGAGGTCCACAACGGTGGGTCCCGACCAAACTTATTTTGTGAACTAGTCATTTAACAAATAAAGTAGTCTAAGCACACATATGTAAAAAATAAATAAGGGAAGTCCTAAGTTTATTAGCCTATAGGATCACATCGGTACAGTTCCCGGTAAACCTTCCTCAACTAGAGGGGTTACACGTGGCATTAGCGCACAGGTCATCATATCCTTTTACTACCCAATTACCCTCCCCTTAGCGATTAGATAGGCGGTTTTAATTAAACGAACTCTATGCGTGCATTACCCGCCCCTTCCTTATGGCCCTGGAGGTGTTTAAGACCTCTAATTTAGGCAGTTCTAGACTCTCCTAAGGTATTTAAAAGGGAAAAAATATAAGCGACAGTAAATAACATATAGGACGGTCAAGTAAAAGAACAATTAAAGGGCTCATGTTTACCTCCACAAATAAACAAATAATTAGCACGTCTCAAACAACAAGATTTCAGATGTTTCAGAAAGGTACTAGAACAGGATATCCAGGTGAGCATTACAAGCAGAGAGTATGCAACATTGTGTTAAGGCGAAGCGATAGAAACCTAATCAATTTGCCTACTGATATTAGAATCTGCTGAACCTGGGCAGTTCACAAATAAGCAAAGCATAGTTTCATAGTTTTTATAAGATTTTAATTACCTACAGGCTTGCCTAGGGGTGGATCGGAGATACCCTATAAACATGATGTCTAAAATATAATCAGAATTCTAGAAATCAATTTAAAACAAACGGTTTGAACTTATTGAGTCCTATATACATGCTTGTCTAGGTACTGAATATTACGAAACTGGTTTCATACACATTTATCCCTATAACATGATATCTAAGTGTTTGAGATTGCTTTTAAACACTCTTATAGACATGATAGTTACTGATCTATGCGATGTAGACATGGTTTTAAAGCGAATGCAAATACAGTCCTAAAGCAGGGTTTCTAATGCACATAATGAATGAACGTTTTGTTAGGAAGAATTACAGTAGTAACTTAATGACAGAATTTCTAGGTTGTCATGATTATGCAGAAGCAGAATTTCGTAACAAATGACACAATGTGCCTATGACATGTTTTCTAGGATGCCAAACAATCCTAAAGGCATGGTTTCTAAAGCAAGTAAACATAGTAAACCTAAGGCGTGATTTCTAATGCAAGTAGACATAACAAACCTAAGGCAGGATTTCTAGTGCAAATAAACATAATAAACCTAAGGCATGATTTCTAATGCAAGTAGACATAATGAACCTAAAACATGATTTCTACCCGATTTTCCCACAAAAATTATATAAACATCGCTCCCCTTTTACTAATTTCCCCAATATCTGTTTACAAGGATTATTATTACAGACCATAAATAAATGAATTATATGATAAATAAAAGCTATGTTATAGGGAGCCTGAATAGGCCCAAAGTGAACCTGAAAATACCATGGCTTCAAACAGTCCAAGGTGCCATAGTCTCATAATGTCCAATAGGGGTATCCTGGTGCGTCAAAGTTCCCAAGGGCCTCAGGGACCCCGAGCAATGCTCACACCAAGCTCCTTTTAAATAGAGAAGTGATGATGTGCAGTGTGAAAGGGCCAGCCCTAGTGTGCCAGAGTTCGGAGGAATCTCATGGATTCCCACTGGAGGGGCAGAACTTAAGTAATCTAAGAGTAGAAGTGAGAGTGCGTGACATAATTAAGAAGACTTTTGGAAAAAAAATAGTATAGAGGTAAAATCTTTAGGAGTGGAAATACTTTAGGAGTGGAAATAGTTTAGAGAACCATATTAGGAGTGAAAAAAATATTGAAAACCTTTTGGGGGAAAGGAAGGTTCAACAAACAACATCATAGTCACAAAAGCATCACATTACCCAGATTCAACTTCTGTTTGTTAATTAGTTCTAGGTGTACAAACAGTTACACAAAAGGGAGAAGGGGTTGGGAACACAAAACACTTGAAACAGGAGCATATAAGGAGGATAAGAGGGAGAGCATATTGAACAGCAAGTACATGGAACAAGCAGGGGTTGATTGGCAACTAGCAACCAAATTCATAGCATTATAACACAAACTACTGATTCAAAGTCTTAACAGGGAATCATGCTTGAAGCTAAAGTGGTAATAAACAGTAAAGCATAGAGACAGAATGTAGGAATAGTCATGTTGAGGGCAGGGGTCTACTACACAGAATTAGTCATGCCAATTGAGGTTAATCAGATAAATTAGGAGTTTGAGATACTGAAATGAGCATGCTGGTTGAAGGAAGTAAACAAGAACTCAAGTAAACATGCTGGCTAAAGTAACAAACAAAAAGAATGAAACTTAGGCAGTAGACAGAATTAATTAGACAATAGTTATGCTAGTATAGAAAGACACAGCCTTAATAGAAGCAATGCAACAAGGAGCACATAGATTTGTATTTCAGAATGGCATTGAGATAGGAACATACCAGTTAAGGAAGCAAATGCAGAAAGTAAAGTAGGTAGAATTCCACAGTCTAGCCTTGGCTTTCAGCCAGCTAGACAAGCAATGAGCACAAGTAGCAGAGAGAGATATGAGAGAAGTTTGTGTGTGTGTGTGTTTTTGAACTATTGTTCTTGTCTTTGAGAGGTAGAATTTAACATTTAGGGAGTAGAACAAAATAAGGTAAAGAGAATCGAAATTCAATCAATTAAGGGCAATCAAATAATCACAGAATCAATTTCCATGAGGGAGTCCGGAATAGACCCCTTAATTTGGAGATAATTAGTTAACAGTCACAACATGAGGTTTAATAAAGGCAAAGAATCCAAAATCATGCCATATAAGAATCGGTAAAAATCCCCAAACTTCTGTTCATTAATTAAGGCAAGTAAAATAGGGAAACATGTCACAAATAAAGAAACAAATAAAGTTTCAGCACACAAATTTTAACAGGGTAATTAATTAGGAAATAATCAGTAAAGTCTTCAAAGAATACTGATTTTATGGGCAAGAATTACTCGAATTCTCTAAATAGAAATCGACTAAGTAAAACCTCATAGAAATACATGATTTAACAAGAAAAGCAGGTTCGAAATATTAATAGAGATCAATTAGGGCAAAATCCTCACAGAATATTGGATTTAACAGGTAAACATTTGAATCCCTAAGTAGAACCAGTTAGTACAACTGATTCCCAGAAATTACCATAATAAACGAAAGAAGAAGAAATCAGTATAACCACTAGAAACATCTAGGGTTCGAGCATTCATGCAAAAAATTAGTCAAATACGTAAAAAGGATGAACATATTAAACATTGGAAGTAGAAAAATCTTTTGAAGAAAGTTTAGGAAAAACCCTAGTTTTAGAAAGAGTGACTAAAATCGAAAAAGTTAATTAAAACAAGGGATTTTTAAAGGAAACACTTAATAATACTCGAATCACCTCAAATCTATAAAGATCTGAGAAGAATCGACAGTATCGAACTAGGGTTTTCAGAAAATAGTAGAGATGAAGAGAACCAGTAAAAAAAACCATGGATTCGTAATAAAACAAGAGGAAATCCTTACTTACAAACGAGAATGGCCTGAGACAGGCCGGTAAACAAGTTTCAAACCAAAACAGGTTGGCTCTCCTTGAGATCTTCTCAAGGACTCATGAAATCGAAGAGCTATGGAGTATAGGAAACAAGGGGTGGTCGGAGAAGGCACAAAAACACCATAGAAAGGATGCTCTCGCCGGTGACGGCGATTAGGGTTAGGGTGAGTTGAGAGAGAATTGGAGGGGTGAGGGAACGAGTGACGGCGAAACTGGAGAGAATGAGGGGGGTTAGGGTTAGTTAGGGGGTTAATAAAGGTAGGTTTAATTGTGGACCGTTGAACAAAATGATCAACGACCACAATTAAACGGGGCTATTTGGTCGGATGTATACAGATTGGGCCTAAGGGGTTTTGGGCTGGTTTTTGGGTTAATTTAAAGGGGTTTTGGGCTAGTATTAGAAGGGTTAAGTCTGAAATAAAAAAGGCTATTTGTTAAATACCCAAATAATTGATAAAAATATTTAAAAAAAATAATAAACAGATTATAAAAATAAATTTCATGCATAAAAATGCTTTAAAATAATTACTTAATATTTTAAAAATGCAACAAGCTGTTTTATTGTAAAATAATGTAATAATGCATGCATGGGCTATAATTGCAAAGTTATTGCAATTGTAACCAAAAAATGTAAATATAGCTACTTATGACATAATTTGAGCTTAATATGGATATAAACAGCAAATCTAAACCATGAAATTGTTATAATGTCCTTTGTGATGCAATTTGTAATTATTTATATAAATAAAATGCCGGGATAAATTAATTTAAAAATGTAGAAATTATGAAAAAATATCAATTGATGCTAATGCATAGTTTTAAAGGTATATATGCATTTGAAAAATATTATAGGAAAAAATTGGATATCAACAAACCCTAGTGTGAGTATTTAATGGATCTTCAATTTTAGGGCTTATTTGTTTACGGGTTATTGATATTTAGCTTGTTTCATGGTTTATCTGTTGAATTGGTGGTTGCAAACACTAACTTGTGCCTTTTTGACTAGGGCTCTTCTTGAGAAAGAGGGCCCAAGTCTAGGTAAAATAGGTTAACAAGAAATTGGGGTGAATTCAAGAGATTGATAGCCCCAATTAAAGGGTAAACCTAGAGATAGTAATACCCGACTTGAGCCAAGTTCTCTTGCACTGTTTGAACACCCAATTAGGCTTGAGAAAGCCAATTTGGGCAAAGTCACCCAAACTACCGAGAGGTATAAGGTGAGTAATTGAGTGTGAGGTTATATCACGATTCCATATACAACAAGTTTGTCCGAAATTCTAGATCCCATTAGTTACTCGCCTAGGTATAAGTCGCTCCCTAGTGCCTTTTATAAATTGAGAAAACCCTTACAAAAGTATTATACTTAGTTTATTTTTAGAAATCAATAGTAATATAACTAGAATAGAATCAAACCCACTCATGACTAGAAGTGTAATTAAAGACAAAATACATAGCTAGGTCGGATAGGAACCCAATTCTCATCTTATAACTCCCTGTGGATATCGATCCCGACCTCTCGGGTAAAAGCTACATCGATCCCTCCTCGCCATTGTATAGTGTTGCAGGGTTGGAGCCGATCAACGACTTTAGGTATTATAGGCGCATTAAGTTTGAGGAGGTCGTGGGTGCGAAGGGTAAGATGAGTCGGGGCAAAGCGACCGGACCAGACAAGATTCCAGTAGAGTTTTGGAGATATGCGGGTAGAGCAGGCTTGAAGTGGCTGACTGGGTTGTTTAATGTTATCTTCAAGACGAAGAGGATGGCTGATGAGTGGCGGTGGAGTACAATGATTCCGGTGTACAAGAACAAAGGTGATATCCAGAATTATAACAACTATAAGGGTATCAAGTTACTAAGTCATACCATAAAAGTTTGGGAGATGGTGGTGGAAGGGAGGATAAGGAGGGCAGTGTCTATATCGAAAAACCAGTTCGGGTTCATGCCAGGTCGTTCTACTACGGAAGCTATCCACCTTATCAGGAGGTTGGTGGAACAATACAGGGATAGGAAGAGGGATTTGCATATGGTGTTTATTAACCTAGAGAAGGCGTATGACAAGGTCCATAGGGACGTCCTTTGGAGATGTCTGGAGGTGAAAGGTGTGCCGATGGCTTACATTAGGGCGATAAAGGATATGTATGGGGGAGCTATGACTCGGGTTAGGACTGTGGGAGGTGACTCAGAGCCTTTTCCGGTGGTTATGGGGTTACACCAAGGATCTGTGCTTAGCTTGTTCTTATTTGCCCTAGCGATGGACGCACTGACACACCATATCCAATGAGAGGTTCCATAGTGTATGTTGTTTGTTGATGATATAGTTCTGATTGATGAGACGTAAGGCATCGTTAATGGGAGACTAGAGGTATGGAGGCAGGCCCTGGGGCCTAAAGGTTTCAAGTTGAGTAGGACTAAGACGGAATATGTGGAATGTAAGTTCAACAACGTGAAGGGGGAAGAGGATGTGGAAGTCAGACTTGACTCACAGGTCATCCTCAAGAGAGAAAGTTTTAAGTACTTAGGGTCAATTATCCAAGGAGATGGGTAGATCGACGGGGATGTTACGCACCGTATTGGGTTGGGGTGGATGAAATAGAGGTTAGCATCTGGAGTCCTGTGTGACAAGAATGTGCCACCGAAACTCAAAGGTTAGTTCTATAGAGCGGTGGTTAGACCGGCCATGTTGTATGGGGCTGAGTGTTGGCCAATCAAGAATTCACATATCTAGAAGATAGAAGTAGCAGAAACGAGGATGTTGAGATGGATGTGTGGGCACACTAGGATGGATATGATTAGGAACGAAGATATTCGGGGGAGGGTGGGCGTGGCTCCGGTGGACGACAAAATGTGGGAAGCGCGACTTAGATGGTTCAGACATGTGCAGAGGAGAAGCCTAGATGCCCCGGTTAGGAGGTGTGAGCGGTTGGCTTTGGCAGGTACGAGAAGAGGTATAGGGGGGCCTAAGAAGTATTGGGTCAAGGTGATCAGACAGGACATACCGTAGCTTCATATTTCCAAGGACATGGCTCTTGATAGGAAGGTGTGAAGGTCGAGCATTAGGGTTTTAGGTTAAAGGGTAGTTGAGCGGTTTTCCTCTTTGTCCCGGTTTCCCTCTTGTACCGATGAGTATGATAGTGTTTTATCTAGATCTGCTAGCGATTTATGTTGTCTTTCACACTTTTGCATAATATTTGTGTTACTCCTTTTCCATTTATTTGCTGTCTCTCACGTTGCTGATATTATTTTTTGGGTTTTGTTATCACAAATCTATTATTTCTGAGCCGAGTTTCTCGAAAACAGCCTCTCTACCTCCTCTGGGGTAGGGGTAAGGTCTGCGTACACTCTACCCTCCCCAAACCCCACTGGTGGGATTTTATTGGGTTGTTGTTGTTGTATCTCTCATACCAAACGAGCCCTAATAGTATTAAGGGAAAAGTGCCAACTATACCCCTCAACTTTCAGATATTGTGTACATTTAACCTCCGTCATACTGTCCGGCCAAATTTACCTCTACCATCAGCAAACTTTTAAAAACTACCTCTTAGTCCGTCAGGTAACCTAGAATTTTCCAAATCATTTTAATTAAGTCACTTATTTTTTTTCTTGATCCACTATTTTCGAAATAAATAACATTTACATGCTTTTTTAATTGAAAAAAATAAGGGAAAGAATATTAAAATAATACAATGGTTAGTAAGCAAAGTATAATAAATTGAAAAATCTAAATTAGGTAGTTTGTCGAAATTTCAAAAATATTTATAACATCCCAATTTTAATGAATTCGTTGCACCAATGATATAGAGACTTTGCAAGTATTAGTGATAGAAGCTGAAGTTCCTTGGAGACTTTACGTTGTCGAATTGAACTTTGCTTTAATCAAATGCTTACGCATTATGGACTCTTAAGTTAGTCGATCGAACTCTATACTAACCAGATAATAATAAAATATTTTCAAATATACATGTACACACATGATGATCGGTTGCATATAGTAATACACAATATATAAATAGATCCACTAAATTCTACCGTGTGTATATGATTGAAAAATAAATAAAAATTTAAATAAATTCCAAACCCATTATCACAAGAAGAGAAGTGGGTGCATAGGTAATTAAAAATATCCATGAATAATTTGTACAATCTAGTACCTTTAGCATTCATATCAATAGTAATTTGTGAAAATAGTGGAGCAAGCAGAACAACAAGTGGTTTAAATAAAAGAAAATTGAGAGATTTTAGATTACTTAACAGATCAACGAGTAATTTTTAAAAGTTTGTTGATAGTAATGGTAAATTTTGGCTGGATAGTATAACAATAAGGATAAATTTGGACGGATAGTGTAATAGATTTTAAATGTAGAAAATATCCGAATGTAGAGAGGTATGTTTGACCCTTTTCCTTAGTATTAATGATATTTGCACAGTCAAATCCGTTATAAATTATTAATAGATAAATATGATAAGTATTTTTTTTGAGCAAACATGACATATTTATATTAAAAGCTACGTAATGTTTAGTACATCACTTCCATACCTTGTGTCACTTAGGACACATTGATAAGTAATATACAAGCTAGTAATAAAAGTAACTTACATAGTAGTATAATAGGTTAAAACTTTTTCTTTTTTACTGTTTATACTTTTAAATTTAATCCTGACATATTTGGCCTGCTTGAAGTCCATAACAAACATTAAAGTGAATAATAGTGGAGCGTTTTTATCAGTTTAAGAGAAAATGGACAAACGAGATTGCTTAATGGCTGAACCAAAATTTCTCCATCTTTCAAAAAGAGTGACAATTTGTGGTCCATTTGGGTCTTAAAAGGGGATGGATTTGGACAAATTAACTTTATGCTTTTATCTTTTTTCAGGATATGCGCCAAAAATATATTGATTTCTAAGAAATAAGAATTACTATTAAAGGTTAAAGATTAGATTCCACGATTTTCAGTCGTACGCCATAGAAAATTAAGGACGAAAGATCAACTAATTTCTGGATAATTGACCTGCCACTGCACTACTCTTATTTAAATTTTAAGTTTCGATTTAATTATATATACCATTTTCAAATAAAATCCAAATCAACTTCTCCTAATAGTAAAATATAACGGGTGATTGCAGTTTATGAGATCTACAGTATCTGAACCAATTAAAGAAAGAAATGTTTTGAAATTTGAAAATATTAGCTCAAACTTTAAGCCTGAGAAATCAAGAGTTGATTGCTACCATTACCAACTGGCTACAACAACTTATTATACCATTTTTACCGCATTATTTTCATAATTAATTCAATAACCCGGGGATTCTAGGAATTTGAAAACTCCCTATATACCAGTTCAAAAGAATTAATCAAATTAATTACCGTTTTAATCTCAAATTAAGTTAGAATGAGTATGCATAAATCTTTTTATATCTATACCTATACCTGAGTCTAATATTCACTAGTTCACACTTAGCTTAATTATTTTTACTCCTTAGTCCTTGTCTTTCTAAATATATACAGTAGAAAAAAACGAAGAGATCTGCTTTCACATTCACACCCCCATTTCTTTGTTTCTTCCAATAACAAACTCATATATTTTCAAGACTCAATTGGAAGATTTTGTGCATTGAAAAATGGCAGAGTTTTTCTGAAAAAAAATCGTTCAAAGTCAATGAAAATCAGGTGGTGATACGGAAAGAGCCAAATCCGAAGGATCTTTTTCCTATTAACATCCATTTTTGTTCGTACAAAACACAAGAAATCAAAATTCAAAGCTATCATTTTTGGTAAGTGCTTTTAATAGTATTAGTACAAAATCATTTTTTTGCTCTGTGTAGTAACCTTATAACAATATATAGCATAATACTCATAATGGGGTTTCTGTTAAATCTACAACAAATTCACGGGGGTTGTGTCAGCTCCTGAATTTTTTTAATTTTGTGGTGGTAGGGTTTATTGAGGGGCCTGAGGTTGAAATATTTCTTTCATTTTTATTTCACGTTGCTCCAGAAAGTTAGAAAGAGAAAGTAAAGTATCTTTGAGCTTAAGGTAGAAAAAAGTGAAGAAAGTTTCTTAATTTAATAAAAATATTTCATTTGATAGGCAATAGTTTTAAGGAAGTGATGTTAAATAACACGAGTGTTTTTTTTTTTCTGCAGTTAAGTGATTATTACAACTTTTTTCACTTGCTTTCAGTTTTGATGATTCTGTCTGTAATATTTGAAACTTTGACTAAGAAAATGGAGAACAGGAAAATGATTATGCTTTATGCAAGTTACTTGAGTTTCTTACTGGTGGAAGTTATAATTCCTTTTTTGAACTGAAGGAGGAGGCAATAGTTTGAGCCATTTAAAATTAGTTCAAACTTATTATTCAATTATTTTTTGGTCTGTAGTTTATTGTTTGTTTGGTAGAGGAAGTGAAGTTTCAATCTTTTTATTTTCCTCCATTACATTATAATATATTTTTTGCTGCCACACCTTTTTGTCTTGTTTCACAGTTCTTCACGAGGTTGTGTCAGTATAAAAAAAAAAATATTTCTCAAAAAATAAAAATTCAATCTTTAACTCAAGTATTATTATATACTGTTTGATACTCTTCCCTTTTATTAACTTTTTCCTCCACACTGCTATGTTCTGTTCTCATCACTTCGTTGCTCGCAACATGTAAAGATTCTGAAACTGTCTGTCTTTGTTCATAGTGTACTCTCCAAAGTGCTTAATTAGTTGTACTAAGTACTATCTTTCTCCTTATCTTTTGTTGGATACATTTTTTTGTGTGTGTAGAAAATGGGGAAAGCTACGAGATGGTTCAAGGGGTTGCTTGGGATGAAAAAAGAGAAAGAAAATATAGACAACATGTCTAATTCATCTGATAAGAAAGACAAAAAAAGATGGAGTTTTGGGAAGTCTGTTAAAGATTCAAATGTTAGTCAGAATCCGGTGAACTTTCCGGCGGTGGATACTAATTGGTTGAGATCTTACATGTCTGAGAACGAGAAGGAACAGAGTAAGCATGCAATTGCTGTAGCTGCCGCCACCGCTGCAGCGGCGGACGCGGCGGTAGCAGCGGCACAGGCGGCTGTGGCGGTGGTGAGATTAACTAGTCAAGGTAGGGGTGCTATGTTTGCTGGTGGTGGGCGGGAGAAATTGGCTGCTGCTAAGATTCAAACTGTTTTTAGGGGTTATTTGGTAAGCCACCAATTTTTCTTTAAAATGATTTACTTTTTCTTGTGATAATTTGAATCATTTTTTGTTTTTGTTGTTTGCTTAAAATGTCAGTAAAGTACCTTCCAAACATTCTTAATCGAACAGTACTAATGCCATCGATTTGCATATTGGTCTAGGAAATTATTGTCTTTACCTATATACTATAGTTATACTTGCCATTTAATGCTGTCCTGTAATTTGAAATTTGAAAATTTTAGTATTTTGAATTTGGTCTTTTGAGTGATGTTGAAGTTTCCTTGCACTTTTCACTTTTATATCCAACTGGTATTTGCTGGTCCTCGTTATTCTCTTGCTTTATTCTCGATTCGATCAATTTGTGTTTGAATCCAGTAAAACTGAACTACTAATTGACCAACTAAAGTATTTTTCCCTATGCTCTGTGTTTTGTGTCATATTTCATTGTCTAGAAGTTGTTCAATGTTGGTTTATATAGAAAAAGATGTAATTTTAGGCCTTTTTTTTTGCAGGCCAGAAAAGCTCTTAGAGCTTTAAAGGGACTGGTGAAATTGCAGGCATTGGTTAGGGGTTACCTTGTTCGTAAGAGAGCGGCTGCGACTCTTCACAGTATGCAGGCGCTCATCAGAGCGCAGGCTGCTGTTCGATCTCAAAGAGCTCGTCGTTCAATGACTAACGACTCTAGATACCAGCCCGAAATGCGAGCTAGGAGGTCCATTGTAAGAATCTACTGCCCTTATGTCTGACAAAGAGGAGCCTTGACGTTACTGATAATTTCGAGCCGTGGAACAGCCTCTTGCAGAAATGCTGCAGGGTAAGGCTGGGTACAATAGACCCTTGTGGTCCGGCCATTTCCCTGACCCCGCAAATAGCGGGAGCTTAATGTACCGGGCTGTCCTTTTATCATACTGTATCTGATAATTGAGTCTTGATCAGTATTCTTGTTATGTGTTTTGGTTTTGCAGGAAAGATTTGATGAATATAGAAATGAATTCCACAGCAAGAGGCTTTCAACTTCGAATGAGACTTCGTATGATGGATTTGATGATAGTCCAAAAATTGTAGAAATCGACACATACAGGACCAAATCCAGGTCGCGTAGAATGAACAATGCTGCTTGTTTGTCTGAATCTGGAGATGAGCAACATTATCAAGTTATGTCATCACCACTCCCATGTCCACTTCCAGCCCGTGTATCGATCCCAGATTGTCGTCATCTTCAGGATATTAACTGGAGTTTTCTAGCGGACGAGCAGTGCAAGTTTGCCTCAGCACAAAGTACACCTCGATTTGCATGTTCTGGACGTTCCAATGCGCCACCTACACCAGCCAAAAGCGTTTGTGGCGATGGTTATTTCCGGTCATATGCTAACTTTCCTAGTTACATGGCTAACACACAGTCGTTTCGCGCAAAGCTACGGTCCCATAGCGCGCCAAAGCAAAGACCAGAGCCAGGGCCAAAGAAGAGGTTGTCACTGAATGAAATAATGGCATCAAGAACAAGTTTCAGTGGTGTTAGAATGCAAAGGTCTTGTTCTCAAGTGCAAGAAGATTACTGCTTCTGAGATTTTTTTTTTATAAAACTTTGCTTTGGCCTACCTTAGGTTTGGGGTCATTGAATCATAGATATGATAATATGGCTGTATAGAGGAGATAATCTAAAAAATTAACTTCTCTAGGCTTATCCTTCCACAGGAAATGGTGACAAATTTTAGTACTAGGATAGAATGGTATGCTTGTGTAAATTCTTTGACACTGTTTCATCAATGAATCTTGCTTTCTGAATGTATCCATTGAAAGCTTTTTATGAACCCATATTAAGTGAGATTGGATAGGTAACCCAACAAGTTAAGATATTGTATCAATTTTGTAAAAAGACATTGCACTAACAATGTATGGATTTATTGTTTTTTTCCTCCAATACCCTTGAAGTAAATAGTGTTTGAGTATGTGTTAAAGAGTGTTTATGTGAAGAGGTAGTAAAGGTTAATATGGTTAATTTCATTGCTAGTTCATATTAAAAGGTGAATTTCCTAATATATACGAAAACAACTAAAAAAATCACTTATTTTATACCGGAGGAGGAAGTATACGATACTATTAGTAATTTTTTTGGAAATCTTAATAGCTCAATAGGTTGATTACCTGAATTTTTACCTTGTTTGTAAGTGTTTGATTCAAAGCATTATAATCCCCTCCTCTATTTCTCCTCCCCCTTCCCCAAATATAATAAAATTTAAATACTAAAATTTGTGAATGCCCAAATTTATATGTATATAAATAATGAAATATTTGTGGTTGGGTTGAGGGTGCATAAAGCTATAAAATCTTGGAAAGAAAGATGCATGTTTCTACTTTCTAGTATGGAAAATTGTGAAAACTTTTGACAAATATGTTTTCCCAAAGATCTTCTAACAAAATACTTTCTCTTTTTCCTATGGAGTTAACCTTCTAGGTAGGTTCTTATTAGTCCCCCGCTGATGTAATAAAATAAAAAAGACAGGCACTCTTCTCAATTCATTATCCATTTGTTTGTTTATGCAGCAAAATTTTTTTTTACAGTATTTTCTTTCTTCAAATTTCAAATTTATTCCACTGGGTTTGTACTTTGTACAAGAATATTCCCCTGTAACATCATCAACAGCATTTGGAAATATTAAACACTGTATTCCCTTCAATTTGAAGTTTTAGCAGAATATTTTTTTTTAATTTTTTTGGCCCTACTTCCGTCATTTTCTGATAGATTTGCAGAGATATACCATCATCTATGAGACTGACTTTAGAAAATATATTACTATTCAAATTTCCCCCAACCTATTTGTGCTCTGCTGTTCTTATAATGTTTCCACTATTTGAAATTCATTTCTGGTTATCCCTGATTTTCTTGTCAATCTAATTTTAGGTATCGTAAAATTTCATAGCTGTAATCTATCGTTCTTATAATGTTTCCACTATGTGAATTTTCAATAATTAAACCAACAAAGAAAAAACTTGTTGCGCAAATTATACTTGAGAAAAAAAAAATACTACACCCTCCGTTTCTGTTTATGAGAACCTATTTCCTTTTGTTTATTAAAAAAAATGACCCGTTTCGAAATTTGGAAACAATTTAGCTTAAATTTATAATTCTACCCTTAATGAGAATCTTTTATAACCACACAAATAATTTGGGCTCTTTTTTGACTTGTTTAGGACCACAAATTCCAAAAATCTTCGTTTTTTCTTAAACTATGTACCCAATCAAACAAGTTCACATAAATTGAAACGGAGAGAATAATTTTTTATTGTCATATTATATGGTTTCGTCGAGCTTTTATCGATATAAGATTATCTTAACACAATATAGAGGGCTTGTTATTTGGGTTACGGATACATTAAAACAGAATTATATGTACAAAGGGTTTAATTTTTCACGAAGTTATCATCTATATATAATCAAATACGTACTAGTAGTAAATTACTTCAGTATGTAAATCCGGAAAGATAGCAACTAACCACTTAGGTCACACATCAACTTTTTGCCGTCTTAGCTAGCGTTTGACCATGAGTATCCAATTTTTTTTTAAAAATCTGATTTGGGTGAAGTTTGGTGAGAAGGTGAAAATGTGTTTGGACATGATTTTTTCAAAATATATTTCACTTTTTATTTTGGAAAAACATGTGTTTGACCGGGCATGGAGCTTAAAAAAAATAAAGATTTCTAAGATGAAAAACATGTGTTTGACCGAGAAGATAAAAATGTGTTTGGGAATTTTGGCCTAAAATCACCAATTTTAATGAATTTGGAATTTTGCCAAAACATGGGCAAAATCTATGACCAAACATGTATTTGCCAAATAAATCCCAAATATATCTTGGAAAAATCTATGCACAAATGGGGCCTTAGTTTCTCCTTTACAGGATTCAGAAATTAAGAAGTGCTCCCTGACTTCCAATTTACGTGAATTTATTTGACTGGGCATGGAGTTTAAAAAAAATAAAGATTTTTTGAATTTGTGATCCTAACAAATCAAAAAGGGGTTCAAAGTATTTGTGTGATTATACATATTTACCATTAAAGACAAAATTAAAAGTTCAAGTTAAATTATTTTTAAATTTTAAAAACGATAATTCTTTCTAAAACGAACCAAAATAAAATTGATTCACGTAAACGGAAAACGGAAAGAGTAGCACCTATTCAAAAGGGCTCTATATGTACAGCTATCTGCTGGAGAAGGCAAGAATTTGGGACAGTGGTGCTTTGTGTGAAGAGGACAAATGAAATAGTAAGTACTACTAAAGCCTGAAAGTTTTATTTGGAATCAAATCCAGAATTTCTAATCAGCAATGATTAAATGTTGATTTGATGGATAGCTTAAAAGAAACTGATCTTTGAAACTTGTGTGCCATTGCATCATCACAGTTCACAGCTCATGAGCCATACTCTTCTTCCTAAAAGACATCATCATATTGGACTATGGGACGAGGATCTTTTAGTAATTATGCCTTCTTTGACTGTATCTATCTTTGTGCACAAGGATTACTACTCCATCCGGTCCAAAATTAGCCTTTATTTACATATTAATGTATACGTCAAGTAGTGCTGGTAAAATGAGCCCATATTTTATTAATTCGCTCATATTTTAATGGATTAGGTTAGTGATATTTAAGTTGGGTAAAATTTGAGCTTTAATCCATATTCAACCCGTAGAAATATGGGTATTCATGGGTAAAATATGAGTAAAATATGGGTTAGACTAGTGGGATCTCCCAACTTTTTCATATTTGTTTAGCTTAGAAAAAAAATTACAAAAAAAATAAATAAAATAATTTTGAAAACAACAAAAAAAAGTAAAATTTTTTTTTTACAAAAAAAAAAAACAGAAATTTAAAAATTATAAAAAAAGTAAATTTTTTTTTGTGCGGGAATGGAGGTAGGGGGTGGGGTGGCAGGGTGGGGGGTTGTAGAAAAAAAAAAAACAGAAATTTGAAAATTATAAAAAAAGTAAAAAAAAAAAGAAATTTTTGCGGGAGTGGGGCGAGGGGGAGGGGGGCACATGAAAAAAAAACAAAAATTTTAAAATAACAAAAAAAAAAGTAATTTTTTTTTTTGCAGGGTGGGGTGGGTGCTGACGAAAAAAAAAAAAATTCTGGAGAGAGGGTACGGGGTGGGGTTAGGTGGGTGAGTATTGGGTGGGTTAGTGAGGGTAAGGAATAGGGTGGGGAAAGTTGAGAAGAGTTTTAGAAAAAATACAACCCGTATAAATTGCATTAGAAAAAAAATACACTTATATAATATGGGTTAACCCATATTCAACCAGCCCATTTGACACTCAATCCATTTTTTACCCGTATGAAATATGGGCGGGCTGAGACCCAACCCATTTTTCTCAACCCATTTTTAACCCGCCCAAATGCAACCCAACCCGCTCATTTGCCACCACTAAGTCGTCAAGTGATCAATATAAGGGGTTGTTTGGTAGGAGATACAATGCGTAGAAAATCAGACATTAGTAATATCATGGCTATTAATGCATGCATTAGTATGGTTAAAGACAAAATTGTCCTTAAAGTCCCTTAGAGTTAGAGAATATGGAGGACATTTTTGTAAACAACTATTTTTCTTAAGAATTATGCAATGCATTATAATTATAATATACCACACCAAAGAGTAGATAAGAAATAATATATGCATAACTAATGCTTGCATTACTAATCCATGCATTACAAATACACCTTATTCCACACTATTCTCATGCACCCTACCATGCGACCCCTAAAGGGCATTTCAGTGTACTAAGCTCTCATTGTACGCGATTCATGGAAGGATCAGACCATAAGGTCTATTTTACGTAGCCTTATTTTGTATTTTTGCAATAGACCGTTTTTATGACTTGAACGCCATGACCTCCTGGTTACAAGGCAGTACTTTACCAGTTACGTCATCCAAAGAGTCACTTATTATGAACTGAAAGCAGTATTATTATTATTATGTCCATGAAATTCGTAATCCTAGCTAATTTTTCCCTCCACATAGCTTAGATGCACTAAATTTGAAGAAGGATCTTTAATTTGAAACGATGAAAGCGACGTTAAACAAAGATTAGAGATACAATAACCCTAATTAACTAGCATGTTTGGTATGAAGTGGTACAATATTATGTTAGGTCTAAAGAAGAAGGACAAGGAGAAAGACAAGGGACATGTGGATTTGGTTGATGGGAAATGCATTGCTTTCGTCACTTAACGTGGTCCTCGTCCTATAGTATGATTAAAAAACCTTATCTAAGGATCTATGTAGGTTTGTTTAGTCATTAACTAACACGAAAAGCTATGTCACTTGAAATGATTATTTTATAGTCCCATATCCTCGTAATGACATTTGAAACTTTGAATTTTGAAAAGAGTGTGTGGGTGTGTGAGGAGTTAATGTGGATCTAATCAAAACAGAATTTGAAATAAACGGCTCGTTTGTTGTTTAGTCAAATCATATATGAAAACAGTCCGTTTCCATTCATTTACTCCCTATGAGACAATTTTTATGAAATGATGGTGTCTTTAGAATGAAGCTCAAAGAAAGTTAAGCACAAAAGTCCCACTTTGACCTTCTTGGAACGTGGCAATTTCCTTCGTTTGATGTCCAATAGAATAATTTGTCACAGTCTAAGACATGTATTGTTCGCCTTGACCCAACGTATCTTATGAATTATCAAGCTCAAATGCTGTTTACCTCAAAAATAGTAGTAATAACAATTAGATTTGATTTGTGATTTTAAAGATATGTGATTTATTCTAATACTATTTCCCCATGTTCACAATAAGTGACCAGTTTACTTTTAGCACACCCATTAAGAAAATATTAAAACTTATACAAAAATACCTATTATGACTAAACTACCCCTAATTATCTATTTAATGTGAGGAGTAAAAAACCTTTTTAGGGATATGTACATAAGGGTTATTTTGTAAAAATAAATTGAATTCTTTCTTGATTATATTAATGAACACTTATTTTGAACCAAAATGAAAAAGTAAACTGGTCACTTATTGTGAACCGGAGGGAGTAGTAACTAAATAGATAATATTAAGCGTAAGTGAGAGGAAATGATGAACCAAACCACTGTTGCCAAAGCAATAGGGACCTCGAGCTCGATAACCTCAGAGGTCTCGAGGTGGGTCAAGAACAATAAGGTATGAACAATAAAGTAAGAGTAATAAAGCTGAAGGATAATTGTAGAGCACAGTAAATGAGAAAGCAAAGTAGAATGTTCTATTGTAGTGATCTATCTCTTTACAAATGATTGGGGTCCCCTTTATATAGGAGGGAGAAAACCCTAATATGATACATTTCTAATTATGACAAAGAATTCTATTGGTGCAACTGTATAACAACCTAGTACGGACTTGTACTAGCTTGTAAAAATCTTGTCCCACAATTTACGCCCCGATCCACGTGTCCTTGAGAGATTCCTTTTCTTTCTTGAGTGTCATCCAAACTGTACTGTCTTCGAGGTGGGCCATGCCGGGTTTCCAATTTCATCCCTCGAGGCGTGTGTTCTTAAATCGGGCTCGATCTTTACTTGGAGTGGCACGAACTCGAAGTCAGGGTATAATTCAGACCTCGAAATCGGGCTCTCCGATTCCGACCGTATACAGATAGTCCCCGCATTTCTTAGAATGAAATGACAAGAAACGTTTTGAATTCCCAAAGTCCTTTATGATGACATCAATCCTATGACGTAAACATTGAAATGACCGAAGTGTCACATCGGTTCTCTTCCTCAAAAGCATTGAGTGCACGTTAGAGCCGGTAGACCATCAATATCAATGAACAGTCGTCGCCTTCCTCTATATATACTAGCTTTCTCTCTTATCAAGAATTTTTCCACCTTGCAATGCCTATTTTCCTCTATAAGTTTCCTTTTCACCACCGGTTCCTCCGTCGTATTAACTCAAAACCTCGCTGGTTTAATTATTTCTTTCTTCTTCTTCTAAAGAACCAATGGCAAAAACTTCCAAGTACGTTCCTCAGAAAGAAGGAACCTCCATTTCTACTTCCCGTCCAGCTGGTGGTAAACCGTCGGCGCTTCACAAGATCGTACCGAGCAATTTTTCCTTAAAAAGGACTTTATAGTCGAGATTTCTCCCGACGTCCCCGACCGTCGAGAGCATGCATCGAGATACATAGGATCAATTGAGGAAAGACACCTCGATGATTATGAGAGAGCGTAAATGGGAAGAGAAGGCCGTTCGGCAAATACCTTCTCGCGAAGAGGACATCACAACTTACGCAGAGAGGTTCCTGAGTGTGTATACGTACCCTTTTACGTTGGGTCTCCTCGACCCGCTCTTGCTTGAATTCTGCCAAAGATATCAAGTCACCCTGGGCCAAATTCATCCGCCCTTTTTGCAGATCGTGATAATGATGAGGTTCTTCATCGAGAAGGCTAGGCTCAAGTTCACCCTTAGCCACCTCATCCGATTATATCGACCTCACCATTTCCAAGGTTTGATCAAACTCCAACACTGTACGACCAAATCCTTCTTCACAAGTAACGACGAAAACAAGGTTAGAGGTCGGATGAGTCGGTACATCCGGGTGAGGACCGTCGATGTTATTCCCAAGAAGTTCCTGCCGTTCCCCGAGAAATGGAACTTCGAACGTTAGTGTAGTCCTTTGCTTTAGTTCTGTCTATAATTGCTGTTAAACTTCGCATATTTATTCCTTTCCCTTCTCCACAACGATCCCGTGGATGTCTAATGCGGTCCTCGACCTCGAGGACTGGGTTCGCAAACTAGCTGCTACTTCATCATACGACAAACGCAAGTGGAGGGACTTGTCGAAGGGAAAATGGGAAGCGAAACACCACAGTACGTGTTATAATATTTCTTTCCTTATTAAGAATACCCTTCTTCATATGACCTAATTCCTCTATCGCAGGTATCGATGAGTTATCCGAGAAGAGGTTGCCCCCTCTCGGGGAGGAAGCAGTATCTTCGACTTCAAAGCCAAAGAAGGATAACAAGAGAAAAAGGTCCTCGAAGAGCGAGGACACTCAAAGCAAGGCAGAGCCTGCTCAGAGGCGTGGGAAAAATGTCGTCATCAACGTGGATATTGACTCGGTCTACCAGTCCATGGACGATGATGGTGATGAGGTGGAGGGTTCGACGTTGGTAACTCAAACTAGAAAATCTTCTGAGGCTATCAAGCCTACTGAGACCGAAGCCCCTAGCCTCGAAGAAGGAACTTCAAAAGAAAAAAAAGGATGAAGGCCTTGTATTACCTGACGTGGTGACTGTCTCTCAAACTTCGGGAAACACTCCGAAGGGGGCGAGCCTTGAAGCTCCTTTGCCTGAACAGAGCGCCTCGAGTGATCTCCCCGAGGCCATGACAACGAGTCATTCCCCGTCGCTTCTGGCTAACTCCGAGGATGCTATTAGGGATGCTCGGAGCCTGAAGACGCCCGAGTTAGGCGGAGTCCCAAATGAAGACAACCCCTTCCAAGATTGTTTTGGCGGGGTTGATGAAGTCGAACTAGCGGATACGAACTCTATCTTCGATGAGGCCCAACACCTCTGCTCGATTGTAAGTTTCTTAAAGGTGTCTCCATTTCAATGTCGTACATTTTTTTTATCTTGTCTAATCGATCCTTCTTTTCTGTAGGCCTTCGAAAATTTTTAGATCGAGCTGCGTCATTGTGAGGCCGAATTGCGTAGATCTTCAAACGAGGAGAAAACCCCCAGGCTTCTTTGTGACAAGAAGGAGAAAGAACTGAAGCATCTTCGATCAGAGTTGACCAGAGCTCGTGAATACGAGGACAATCTAGAGAAGCAGGTAACCTTTGCTCTGAAAAATACGGGCTCCCTCTCCTGTCTTCGGAGGCTAATACTTCAATGTATCAGATGCAGCAAAAGGTAGAGATGCTGGAGCGTCTTCATGGTGAGGTCGATCAGATCAACTTTGAGTGCACTAAATGGAAGGCAAAGATGGACACCCTTGCTGTGGCTAAAAATGATGCACTAGAAAAAGTATTGTCCCTCGAGATCCAACTTTGGAATGCTCAAGAGAGCAACTTGGTTCAGGCTGGCAGAATAGTTGAGCTCGAGGCTGGACTTGCGAAGGCCAAGGCCGAAGTTGTGGAAGTTCGGGACGAAGCCAGATAAATACAAACTAAGGCCGACAGGACGGTGGCTATTTATTTGAAGGATGTTGCCGATGCTCAAATGGAGTTGAGGGGGGCTGCCGAATGGGAGAAAAGAAGTAATGATTATGCCCGTTGCCGATCCCGGATGGAGACCTTCGAAGAGGTCCATGCTAAGGGCTTCGATCTCTCCGAAGAGATAGAGCAAGCTAAGGCAGATGAGGTTGATGCCAAGTTTTTCCTTTCCTCTGATGATGATGACGTCGAAGGTGATGAAGAGGAGGTTGACGAAGAGTCTACTCCCGGGGAAGAGGCTGGTCCCGAGGGAGTTACAGGTCCGGGGAAGGTTGTTGGACCGAGGGGAATGCCCCCTGGTGTAGGTAGAATTTTTTCTATCTTCTTGTAACTTTTTTTTGCAGAACTCCTGTGTAATATCCTTTGTATGGATATAAAAAAAAAGAGGTTCCTTGATCATTTTTCTTCGCCTTCAATTTCTCATCAAAGTTTACTCGATTTTTGATGCTACAACCTTTGAGCATTGGTTCAAATTCGGGGTAGGGTAAACCCTTTAGGGTTCGATATTCGAGTCGAGATTTAGGTTGATTCGACGTTAGCTCAGGGTGAAGGACTTATAAGTCCGAGCTAAATAAGGTCTCGAACACGATATGCTTCGGCCTTTAAGATCTTTGACTATTGGACCTTAGGCTCTAAAATATCGGCCCTTAGGCTCTTTAGATTGGCCCTTAGGCTATTTAGATTGTCCCTTAGGCTCTTTTAGGTCGGCCCTTAGGATATTTAGGTAGGGCCAATTCGGCCTCTAAAATGGCTATAATTTTTCCCTCTTTCTGGCTAAAGACTTAGTGAAATTTTTGGTATGCCTTAGCATGTATCTTTCGTATTCATGTTTGATTTTTCGAAGGTTCGATTGACTGGAACCTCGTTTGTAAGTCGATATGCAATGATAATCGAATGCCTCTTGAGGTTTCTTTGGAGGCTGGTATTATCGAAGCCTCCACAATATTCGAGGGTTGATTTTATCAAAGTCCCTTATAATTTGCTTTTGCCGAGGTAGCCTGATTTAACCGTTTTTGAAGTATTTGAAGGCCTTTAGTTTTATGGTGGAAGTCGAACATCTCCGAGCCACGTTATTTTGGCCGTAGCCTTTTCATATGACTGTAGTATTTCATATGGTCGTAGCCTTTAGTCCCCGAGCGAGATGGACTTGGCCTTAATATCGAGGGGATGTCTTTTTGAGGTATTATAAGGTCGAGTATGCCTTGTTGAGGTCTTATGAGTTTGAGTATGCCTCATTGTGGTCTTATGAGTTCGAGTATGCCTTATTGAGGTATTATAGGTTCGAGTTTACGATGACTCGGTATGTTGACTGCCGACGACAGTCCCTGAGTATTCAGATGCATTTGAGGTTTTTGGCCCTTGAGCCGTTTCATGTAGAAATATAAATGCAAAAATGGTAGAATTCTTTGGTGCACAAAGTGTTTTGATATAATGATAGTGCTTATTTGAATGATTGATACACATACATATTTTGTCGTTGAGGGCTCCACTGCTCTACATGGACACGATTCATTTGACCGTTTGACCCATTACATCGTTTTCCTATCGAGGCCCTCTTGACATGAATTGTTTTCTTCAAAAATGTAACCTCCGAGGGTGATGCCCCCAGTATTCGAGGTTGATTGAAAAGAATCCTTGAATACTTGTTGAGTTTTCCTCAGGTAGCATATAAGTGTTGCCTCTTTAAAAACCTTGCCGGTAAAACCCATTTGGGATAAAACCCGATCTAAGGGAAAAAGAGTGCAACACATGCTTTAAAACCCAAGGTCTTCAGCTGAAGGGTGCTTCGATATATCCAATTGAACACCTGTAACGAGTTAGTATGAAACATAAATGAAAAAGGGAGAAAGTCATACCTCAACAATAATAACGTTTGAGCAATGATATATTCCAATTGTTTGGTAGTTTCTCACCTTCACTTATGTTAAGTTTGTAGGATCCTTTGCCTACGACTCCGAGGACATAGTACGATCCTTCCCAATTAGGGCGTAATTTCCCTTCATTTGAGTCTCGAGTATTGAGGGTGACTTTCCTCAGAACTAAGTCCCCGACTCTGAAGTCGCGAAGGTTCGTTCTTCTGTTGTAGTACCTCTCGACCCTTTGCTTTTGAGCGGCCATTCGAACTAATGCAACTTCACGTGTTTCATCTAGTAGGTCGAGGGAAGTGTTCATAGCCTCGTTGTTCGAGTCCTCAGTGGCATACTGAAACCTAACGCTCGATTCCCCGACCTCGACTGGGATCAATACCTCGGACCCGTACACCAAAGAAAAAGGGGTCTCCCCCGTTCTTGACTTTGACGTCGTTCGATATTCCCATAGCACCTTGGGCAATACTTCTTTCCATTTCCCCTTCGCATTATATAACCTCTTCTTTAAGTTTTGGATGATGGTTTTGTTTGTGGACTCGGCCTGACCATTTTCACTTGGGTGATAAGGCGTTGATAAGATCCTATTGATTTTATGATCCTCGAGGAATTTCGTCACTTTGCTGCCGATGAACTGCTTCCCATTATCGCATGTTATCTCGGCGGGTATCCCGAGCCGGCATATGATGTGGTCCCATATGAAGTCAATGATTTCTTTTTCTCTTATCTTCTAGAAGGACTGTGCTTCTACCCATTTCGAGAAGTAGTCAGTCACAAACAAAATAAATTTAGTTTTACCTGGAACCGTTGGTAGGGGGCCGACGATGTCCATCCCATATTTCATGAATGGCCACGGGGATAAGACCGAATGTATTTGTTCATCGGGCTGATGGATCGTTGGTTCAAACCTTTGACATTTATCACACTTTCGAACGCACTCCTTAGTATCTTTTTCCATGCTATCCCAGTAATACCTCGCTCTGATCACCTTTCGAACCAAGGAATGGGTAGCGGAGTGGTTTCCATAAGTGCCTTCGTTGATTTCTCGTAGTACGTAATTAGTGTCCCCCGGTCCCAAGCATACTTCCAGTGGTCCATCGAAGGACCTTCTATATAATTTTCCATTTTCGTCGAGTGAGAATCGAGCTGCTTTGGCTCGGAGGGCCCTCGATTCTTTTGGGTCCGAGGGGAGCTTCCCATGTTTCAAGTATTCGACGTACTTATTCCTCCAATCCTATGTTAGACTTGTTGAGTTGATTTATGCATGGCCTTCTTCGACTACTGACCTCGATAATTGGACGACAGTCTCCGGGACAATATCATATTCTTCGACCGATGACCCCAAATTTGCAAGAGCATCAGCCTCGCTATTCTATTCTCGAGGTACCTGGACCAGTGTCCATTCCTTGAAGCGATGCAATGTCTCTTGAAGTTTGTCCAAGTATCTTTGCACTCTATGTTCTCGAACCTCGAAGCTCCTGTCACTTGGTTTACTACCAAAAGAGAGTCGCATTTTGCCTGGATGACTCTGCTCCGAGGCCTTTGGCTAGTTCGAGACCTGCAATCATGGCCTCATACTCAACCTCATTGTTAGTCAATTTTGAAGTTTTTATAGATTGTCTAATGATGCTGCCCGTAGGCAGCTTTAAAACTATACCAAGCCCAGCCCCTTTCACATTCGAGGCACCATCTGTGAAAAGGGTCCATACCCTCGATGATGTGCCCATTTTTTGCAATAGTTCCTTTTCTACTTCGGGCACGAGGGCAGGCGTGAAATCAGCCACGAAGTCCGTCAAAATATGAGAGTTGATAGCCATTCGGGGTTGATATTCGATATCATACCCCCCCAGTTTGATGGCCCATTTGGTCAATCGGCCCGATAATTCGGGCTTATGCAAGATATTTCGAAGTTTATATGTAGTCAATACACATATAGGATGACATTGAAAATACGGTTTTAATTTTCTAGATGCGCTTATTAATGCAAGGGCTAATTGTTCTAAATGCGGGTACCTGGTTTCAACATCTCCTAGGGTTTGACTTACATAATAGACAATAAATTGCGTACCTTGCTCTTCTCGAACCAACACGCCACTTACCGCCACCTCAGACACGGCTAAATACAAATATAGTGTTTCATCCTCCTTTGGAGTATGAAGCAAGGGTGGGCTCGAGAGATACCGTTTTAATTCTTTCAAGGCTTGTTGACACTTTGAAGTCCATGCGAAGTTGTTTTTCTTCTTGAGTAGGGAGAAGAAATGATGGCTCCAAGTTGAAGACCACGAGATAAACTGGCCTAGAGCAGCTATCCTTCCGGTTAGCCGTTGTACAACTTTTACATTGTTTACGACGGTGATTTCCTCGATGGATTTGATTTTATCGGGGTTGATCTCGATCCCCCTGTTCGACACCATGAAACCTAAGACCTTGCCCGAACAGACTCCGAAAGCGCACTTCTCGGGGTTGAGTTTCATGTTGTACTTTCTTAAGATATCGAACGTTGCCTGCAAATGGGTCAAATGGTCCTCTCCGCACAGGGACTTAACTAGCATGTCATCAATGTAAACTTCCATAGATTTGCCTATTTGATGTTCGAACATTTTATTAACTAAGCGTTGATATGTAGCTCCTGAATTTTTTAGCCCGAAGGGCATTACATTATAGCAATATGTACTATACTTTGTGATAAACGAATTCTTTTACTGGTCCTCCGGGTTCCTTTGAATTTGATTGTACCCGAAGTAGGCGTCGAGAAAAGTAAGGATCTCGTGGCCAGCCGTAGCATCGATCAAACGATCGATGTTGGGCAGTGGGAAGGAATCTTTAGGGCATGCTTTGTTCAAATCTTTGCAGTCTACACACATTCTAAGTTTATTTCCCTTTTTAGGGACTGCCACTACGTTAGCTAGCCATTCGAGGTATTTTACTTCCCTAATGGATCCTATTTTGAGAAGTTTGGTTACCTCGTCTTTGATGAAGGCATGTTTTACCTCGGACTGAGGTCTCCTCTTTTGCTTCCCCGATTTAAATATGGGATTAACACTTAGTCGATGGGTGGTTATCTCCGGTGGGATCCCTGTCATGTCTAAGTGGGACCAAGCAAAAAATCAATGTTATCGATAAGGAATTGAATGAGTTTTTCCCTGAGTTAGGGGGTTAATCCCGTTCTCAAGTATACCTTTTGTTCTGACAGGTGCTTGATCAATACCACCTGCTCGAGCTCCTCGACCGTGGACTTCGTCGCGTCTGACTCCTTGGGGGCGACGAAGGCTCGAGGGGTAAGGAGATCTTCTTCTTCATCCTCGATCACCTGATCTTCGATTACCTGTTCCTCAGGCTCAGCCGAGGACATGGACTGTGATTGCTATTTGGCTACCTGTTTTTCCTTCGCATTTTCCGATGTAGAGGGCGTCGATGTAGGTGCCACGTCATGGACTGCAAACATTTCCTTAGTTGCGTGTTGTTCCCATACACCGTTTTCACGCTGTCTTTTATTGGAAACTTCATCATTTAGTGAAGGGTTGATGGCACTGCCCTCATGTTGTGGATCCATGGCCTTCCAAGTAGGGCATTATACCTCATGTCACCTTCGATGACATGAAACTTGGTGTCTTGTATGGTTCCGGCTACGTTTACGAGGAGGATGATTTCCCCCTTTGTCGTTTCACTTTCCATGTTGAAGCCATTCAGAACTCGAGATGCTGATATGATTTGATCAAGCCGCCCGAGCTGCTCCATGACCCTCGATATGATTATATTTTCTGAGCTACCTGGATCCACGAGAACACGTCTAACTTGAACCTTTTTTAAAAGGATAGAAATTACCAGTGCATCGTTGTGAGGCTGGGATAAGGCCTCGATGTCTTCCTCGCTGAATGTGAGAGTGTCCTCGGGCATGTAGTCCCGAGTCCGCTTCTCTCTTGTGATAGATATTTTGGTACGTTTGAATATAGGTCCCTGTGGGACATCTACTCCGTCGATGATCGTGTTAATGACATGTTGGGGATCTTCCGGTTCATTCTTCCTGTTTGTGTCTCTTTCTCGGAAGTGGTTCTTAGCGCGGTCGCTGAAAAATTGTCGAAGGTGCCCTTCGTTGATTGATCGGGCTACCTCCTCTCTAAGCTGCCTGCAGTCCTCGGTCCTATGACCATGAGTACCATGATACTTGCACATTAAGTTGGGGTTCCTCTGCAAAGGATCTGTCTGTATGGGCTTGGGCCATCTTGTGTCTCTAATTTTGCCAACGACTGAGACGATATTTGAGGCATCGACGCTGAAGTTGTATTCTGATAATCGGGGTGCCTCCATCGATACCGAGTGCCTATCAAACCCAGTCTTACTCATGAGTCCCCGAGAATTCTGACCTCGATCTATTCTTTGATCATTTCGAGGTATGTTGCGCCTCAAAGTGTTCCTTATGTATTCAATGTATGACTGATATCTTCCTTGTTCGGCCTTTGATATCTGTATGCATCTCTCGACTCCTTTGCTAGTAACCTGGTTGAATAAACTGAGCCTGAGGGGGCTCCCAAGTGGTCGTCCTTGACCCTGATTTTTGACTGGTACCTTTTATGCACATCCGCCCAAGTCATGGCGGGATACTCGATCAAGTTCTGCTTCAACTGCCTCGAGGCTATCGAACTCCGTTCATTCAACCCCTGAGTGAAGGCTTGTATAGACCAGTTAAGCGGTGGCACGCCAGTCCCTGAAGGTGTTGCATTGTTTTTCCCATGGAATCCGAGGCCGTCATTTCCATGTACTGGTACGTTTGCTGAGTTAGACATATTTTAATCCTGAAATCAAAGAATCTTGGACAAGAAAAAGTGTGAAGAATAACGTGTGTTATCAGAAAACTAGCACTAAAATAATCACTATTATCTTTATCTCCACGGTGGGCGCCAAACTGTTTACCTCAAAAATAGTAATAGCGATTAGATTTGATTTGTGGTTTTAAAGATATCTGATTTATTCCAATACTAGTAACTAAATAGATAATATTAAGCGTAAGTGAGAGGAAATTATGAACCAAACCAATGTTTCCAAAGCAATAGCGACCTCGAGCCCGATAACCTCGGGGGTCTCGAGGTGGGTCAAGAACTATAAAGTATGAACAATAAAGTAAGAGTAATAAAGCTGGAGGATAATTGTAGAGCACAGTAAACGAGAAAAGCAGAGTAGAATATTCTATTGTAGTGAATGATTTATCTCTTTACAAATGATTGGGGTCTCTTTTATATAGGAGGTGAAAAACCCTAAATGGTACATTTCTAATTATGACAAAGAATTCTATTGGTACAACTGTATAACAACCTAGTACGGACTTGTACTAGCTCGTACAAATCTTGTCCCATAATTTACGCCCTGATCCACATGTCCTTGAGAGATTCCCACTCTTTCTTGAGTGTCATCTAAATTGTACTGTCTTCGAGGTAGGCCATGCCAGGTCTCCGATTTCATCCCTCGAGGCGTGTGTTCTTAAATCGGGCTTGATCTTTACTTTGAGTGGCCCGAACTCAAAGTCAAGGTATAATTCAGACCTCGGAATCCGGCTCTCCGATTCCGACCGTATACAAATGCGCATATACCTGTGAACTTATGTTATGCCCTACAAAGTTATTCACTATTATCTCCTATTCTGATACAAGATTCGCCTAAGTTGTCATGTGAACTTCTTCTTCATGAGCTTTCCAACCTAGAAGCATGCAAGTCATTGTCTTTGATTCTCTCTTGTTAGTCCACCCTCAATCATAAGCGTCATATACACCCTCCCAAAGAGACTCAACATCTTCGATAAGGTTTGCCCCACGATTGTATCGAGGGAGCGTCTGCCTCTAATACCATATTTGTCATATCCAAGCAAATGAGGCATATTGTATGCTTTGGACCACCATACTTCACGTACTTGTCCCTTGTGCCATGCCGTCATCGAAACTCAAAGTGCGTGCACCATATGAACTTGTACTATGTTTTATAAAAATCCTCACTTTATTTTTTCATTTCAACGTGAGATTTGCCTAATATGTCAATATGCTCTTCTTTCAGAAATTTACCAGTCTGAAAGTCTGCAGGTCTTTCTCTTTGACCCACTCTTGTTGGTTCGCCTTCCATCACCACGAAAAGAACTAGAAAGAGGTAAATGAGGCATCAAAAAGAATTGACTGAGCTCGGGTGATATTAATTTTTTTTTATTAAAAGTAATTTTATTGCAGCTAGAGAGAAAAACAATTCCATTGTAGCAGTTCCTGGGATCACATTTTATATGAAAAGATGCAAGTTCTAATTGCTACTCAAATTCTTGTATGAACTTCGAATCTTACGTGAGTTTTTACTACCAAAAATAAAGGGGAATGATTAACGACTTATGTAAAATTAGTTTAAGATCCTCAACTGAAAAAAAAAACTATCCTCAACTGAAAAATAAAGCTATGTAAATCAAGAATCTCCTATACTATATTGGTGGGTTCTATCTGAGGTGATCGAAGCCAAATGCGACTTTCTCTTTGTGGTGAATCAGGTTAACGGAACCTTCGAAGTTAGAGAAAAACGAATGCAAATATACCTAGATAAGTTACCAGTAACTTTGCATCGATTTAAGGAATAGACTTGTATCACGTGCCTTGAGATCAAAATAGTGAGGTCGATGCCCTCTCAAACTTAGGGTCATCGGTCGAGGACGACGAGCTCAATTTGTGGGCTGTTGTGCAACTTTTGAGGTCCGTAGTCGAAGAAGGCCACGCTGAGATAAACTCCATAAGCTTAACCAGGGATTGGAGAAATTAATACATAGAGTATTTGAAGGCCGGAGAACTTCCCTCAGATCCAAAAGCATTGAGGGCCCTGCACACGAAGGCATACCGATTCACCTTGTCCGAAGACGAAACCTTGTTCAGAAGAATGTTTGATGGCCCACTAGCGATATGTCTGGGACCAAGAGATACCAAGTCTGTTCTGAGGGAAGTTCACGAGGGCACTTGTGGAAATTATTCCAGTGCAGTCATTGGTTGAAAAGGTAATTAGTGCCGGCTATTACTGGATCGACATGGAAAAAGATGCGAAAGAGTTTGTTCGAAAATATGACAAATTCCAAAGACATGCACCGATGATTCACCAACCCGGGGAACTACTCCATTCAGTCTTGTCACCATGGACCTTCATGAAGTGAGGAATGGAAATCGTTGGCCCTCTTCCATGGCACCGGGTAAAGCTCAATTTATCTTATTTATGGCTGACAATTTTTCTAAGTGAGTTGAAGCACATGATTACAAGAAGGTTAGGGAGAAGGAAGTCATCGACTTCATTTGGGACCACATCATATGTTGGTTCAGGAAGCCATCCGAAATTGTGTGTGACGGTGGGAAACAGTTCATCGGCAGCAAAGTAACCAAATTTCACGAAGATCATAAGATGAAAAGAATCCTATAAACACCTTATTATCCTAGCGGGAACGGGCAAGCCGAATCGACCAACAAAACCATCATCCTAAATATTAAGAAGAGGCTAACTGATGCCAAAGGAAAATAGAAGGAAATACTACTCGAAGTCTTTAGGTCATATCGCACGACCGTGAAGACCAGTACTGGGGCTACACCGTTCCCATTGGTTTACGGCGCTGAAGCCCTGATTTCGGTTGAAGTTGGGGAGCCAAGTATCAGATACCGATACACAATAAAGGAGTCAAATGACGAGGCCAAGAGTACGATCTTGGAGCTATTGGACGAAAGGCGCAAAACCGCCCTTGTTCGATTGGCTTCCCAAAAACAATGGATGAGAGGTACTACAATCGAAGAGTCAATCTTTGATATTT
Source organism: Nicotiana undulata (assembly GCA_005239495.1). Taxonomy (NCBI): domain Eukaryota; kingdom Viridiplantae; phylum Streptophyta; class Magnoliopsida; order Solanales; family Solanaceae; genus Nicotiana; species Nicotiana undulata. Next base: position 128,446 of record ML278759.1, read on the forward strand.
TAATGTCGGGGACTTAGTGCTAAGGAAAGTCACCCTAAACACCCGAAATCCGAACGAAGGGAAATTGGGTCTGAATTGGGAAGGACCGTACAAGATTCTCGAGGTCATCGGGAAAGAGTCCTACAAGCTCGGAACGATGAATCGAGAAAAACTACCGAGCAATTGGAATATATCTCACCTTAAACGGTATTACTGCTAAGGTACGACCCAATTTCATTTCCTTTTTATTCCACACTAACACTTGCAGGTGATCAACGAGAAGCGACACAAAGTCTTTAGGTCTGAAAGCATGTGTTTCACTTTTTTTCCTTAGACCGGTTTTGTCCCAAATGGGTTTTTTGGAAAGGTTTTTAGTGAGGCAACAATGGATCGTGCTAACTTAGAATCAAGCCCAATTACGAATCGGCACCGAAGATCAATTCAACAATATCCGAGGTTCCTTTGCAATCAACCTCGAATACTAGTGGCTGCCCTTGGATATGCATTACCTTCGGATATCAACTCTAGTGAGGAAACTACTTCATAAAGGAAAGGTCTCGATATATACTATTTATTGTAAGGGCCAGACGGTCAAAACGAACCGTGCCCACGTAGATTGCTCGAGACCTAGAATAAAACATGTACGCATGTGTGACTTTTTTTCTCGAGAATAAAGAGAAGTACTTTCCTTGCAATCATCTTCTATTTTAAAATTCTTTCCTCTTTACATCCCTTAAAGAATTTCGTACTTCAGCAAATAATGAGCCCAAGGGAAATACATAACCGGAATACGAATGACCACTCCCTCACTCAGGGAATGCCGTCCGAAAAACTCAAATATCTCAAGTCACCGGGCCTCGGGGGAAAAGTACATATTAGGTAACTCCCCGATTTCAAAAGGCCACGGCCACCCCACTCGGGGATTGTTATCTTGGGCAAGCCTGTATAACTCGGTAAAACAAGCCCAATGAGCAACTCCTGAACTAAAAGGCTACGACCAAATTAACACGCCTCAGAGATGTCTGAAATCCGTAACAAAAACTAGGCCTTCGAAAAAGAATTTTTTTTACAATCGGTTCTAAAGGCTGCCCTTGGCAAAGTCATAAACTTAAGATATTTTGGGGGGAAAATCTTCGGTAACTTCGAACCCCAACAATGACTTAACCCTGAAAGGCAATAAAGGTAAGGTTTGTTCGAACCCTCGAACACAATCTTAATATTTCATGCAAAGGCATTTTGACCTTTGCGAATACAAATAAAGCAACGAGGAAATTTGAAAGCCAAGAAAGGGAAAACCCTTATGTATATCAAAGGTTGTATAAAGTCTGAATAGCCCCGTTACATAGTATATACGAAGGTCATAATGGCCCAATAAAGGAATGTACAATGGACAAAACGACCTCAAAAAGACACAAAACACAAAGAGTAAAAACGTCTAAAAACCTAAGTGGCCTAAGTAGCCTGATCCTCATCAAAGGCAGCATCTTCATCATCGGGTTCTTCCCCGCCTTTGAATTCAGACAAGCCCTCGGGGAAAGCCAGCCTCCGCGCCCTAGCTTCTTCAGCCTTGGCATTCTCGATTTCTGCCGATATCGAAGCCCTATGCACGGACTCCCTCGAGGGCTTCCCTCCAAGCTTCCCACTTCTCATGGTCCACCATGATTTTGGCCTGTGCCTGAATGTCCCCTACATCAACCTTGAATTGGGACACCCTAGCATCGGACTTGGCATTATCCAGGGCCACCTCCGATTTGGCCGCCTCGAGCTCCTTAGATAGTCTCTCTTGGCCGGAAATAGCCGAGTTAAGCTCAGATTGGAGCTCCCCGATCCTCTTGGCCTGCACCGAATTTTTCTCCTTCACATCTCGAAGTTGAACCTCGGCACAAGCCAACTGTGCTCGGGCATTTCATTTTTCGAGGCCTGACGATCCATAATTTTCTTCCATTCTTCGGCCTCGGCTTTCACCGCGTCCACCTCTACCTGAAGCAGACCTATCTGGACAATTATCTTTTGAGCCTGTAGTTTCAGGTCATTAACCAAAGTGTCTGAATCATCATCGTTAGGATCGAATATTCGTATTACCTGTTCGACCAAACTAGCATGTTCATTCTGAGTCTCTTCTAGCTCGACCTGAAGCTTCTCACTCAGAAGCTTGTAAGTATCTCTCTTCTCGGTGATCCCGAACCTCAACTTCGTGATGGGTTAACTCCTCTCGGATTCGGCGGAAAGCTTCGTGGTGCAATACCGAGGCCTGCAAGCATGGAGAAAGATGTTAGTATTATTTACAACTGCAAATTTAAAACAAGTAATGAAGTAATTCTCGAAGTTACCTGATTCAAAGCATGTTGGGCCTCGTTGAATAGGCAAGGTCCTTCCACCGCGTCCATCACGACCTGGTCTTTTTTAGTCACCAAGCATCTGAGGTAGCTAGCAACCCCCGTGGGGTAGAAAAACCCCGAGCATCCTCTAGGACTGAGAACTTCATCGACCTTCTGCGGTAAGGATGAGCACTTGGGGATGAGAAGCGGTCCACTAGTTTTGGGTTCGAAGAAGACGAAGTGGCACCCGATGACAGCACCTTCCTTGGCACCGACAAGTCACTAAACTCGGAGACATCTTCCGAAGAGTGGACTCTAATCTGTCCAAGAAATGATGGATATCGGTCGCCCCTTGAGGCCCCTCATAAGAACGACTTTCTAACAAATCGGCCTCATGGATCATGGCGTATGAAATCTGGGAGGACCCGGTAATGTCGATCACCCCAAGATCGTCTCTCGGGGTATCTCCCACTGGTATGCTCGCACGCGGGCCACCAGATTGGATTTTTCCGGTAATGTCGATCACCCCAAGCTCGTCTCTCGGGGTATCTCCCACTGGTATGCCCGCACGCGGGCCACCTGATTGGATTTTTCTTCTTCTTCTTCTTCTTCTTCTTCTTCTTTAGATTCGTCCCTCAGCCGACGGATTGAGTCTGAGTATAGAGCGCCGATATTCCCTTGGGCTTGGGCGACCTCTTCTTCGGTTTTTTCTTCTCCGAGTTCGGGGAACTCGAAGAGAAAGCCTTTATCTTCTTTTTATCGCCCTGCCTTGGGGTAGGGGAATCGAGAGACACATCCTCATCACCAGATGGAGGCCTCGTGGCAACGTCCTTGGGGAGACCAACAAAAGAAAATGAATAAGAATTAGGCAGAGAATGGAATAAATCAAACATTATTGCATCAGGAAAGGAAAGCTTACCATGATTACGGGCCTCCCATCGACCTTTCGATAGTTCCATCCAAGCATGTTTGGAATATGGCCTCTATGAAACAAGGCCCTCGACCCATTGCTTAAGTTCAGGAACTACGTTCGGCATATGAGCCACATCTGCAGCACCAAATGCATAGATAAGAAAAGGGATAAGAGGAAAAACAAAAAAATTGAATCTTCAAGGCAAAGTAGTACTTACTTTTCATGTTCCACTTCTCGGGAAATGGCATGTCCTCAGCCGGGATCAGATCTGAGGTCCAAATTTGGACAAAACGGCCCGTCCAGCCTCGATCCCGATCCTCAACTCGAGAACGGGGCCTTACTGGCCCGACGAGCAAGTTTGATTAGCTTCCACTTCTCGGGAAATGGCTTGTCTTCGGCCGGGATCAGATCTGAGGTGCTAATTTGGGCAAAACGGCCCATCCAGCCTCGGTCCTGAGCCTCATCTATACTCGAGAACGGGGCCTTACTTGCCCGACAAGCAAGTTTGATCAGCCCCTCCCTCCGATAAAGTCAGGGACTATAGAGATGCATAAGGTGATCGAGGGTGAAGGGACACCCCTCGATTATGCTGACGAAGAATCGGAAGAGAACCACTATTCTCCAGAAGGAAGGATGGATCTGGCCAAGAGTCACGTCGTATCTCTTTCAGAAGGCAATGATGATAGGGTCTAAAGGACCCAAAGTGAAGGTATAAGTGTATACACTTAGGAAACCTTCCACATGAGTTATTGTGTATATGTATCTCGAAACCGGCTCGCATCGACCCGATACCGAGGAAGTCTTTTCAACCTTGAAATCGGCAATGGTAGGGCACCCTGTCGGAATGAACTCCTCAGGGTGAGGTTTCGCCAAAACACCGTCGCTGGTGGGTCGTGATGAAGAGGTGGCCTCCTTCTGCGGTGCTGTTTTAGAAGTTTTCTCCATTATTAAACAGAAGAAAGAGAATTAGGAAGGTATGCGGTTTGCTAAAGGTTCAAGAAATCTGGTTACAAGAATTGTAGCAAAGGGATTTTTGAAGAAACAATAATGGGAGGAGCTTTGAGCGTGAAGTTTGAATGAAGAAAAATTAGGATACTTATAGCTTGTTGGTGACGGTTCAGAACCCGTAGTGGCCGACCAGCAACTAACATGCACTTAATTCCTTGGTAACTGGACCGACGGGACGTTTCGGGATCAGTTTGTCGCTTACGTCACAACCGGGTGTCTCAGTGACCGATCGTCGGTTATGTCATGACCCATCGAGACGGGATTCGAAAATTCGTATCGTTTCTCACCATCTTCTCTCTGAGAAACGAAGGACTATGTGTATATGTCACGACCCGAAATTCCCACTGTCGGGACCGTGATGGCGTCTAACGTTGAACCCGCTAGATAAGGCAACGTGATTAATCAAATTTATTAAAAACCTTTATTTTTATGTGAGAACAAGTGAAATACGACTTTTTTCATAAATAAAAGCTTAAATGAGAACGAATAAAAGAAATACATAACTAAATCCCCAAATTTTACGAATTCTCAAAATAACCAACCTAGATCTTTGGAGTCACAATGTCACGGACTATCTAAGATTAATACATATAAATGTCTGAACGAAATAAATACATTTGTTTTGAAATACAAAAAATAGAATGAAGAAGTAGAAGAGGACGCCAAGGCCTGCGAACGTCTGCAGGACTACCTCAGTGTCTCCAGGTGGACTGAAGGAACGCTCCTAGTTCACTATCCACAGGGTCCTGTACCGGGATCTGCATAACAAAAAGTGTGCATGTGTAGTATCAGTACAACCGACCCCATGTACTGAGTAAGTGCCGAACCTAATCTCGGCGAAGTAGTGACGAGGCTAGGACACGAAAAATAATACAACCTGTGCAATTTAATAATATACAAAAAGAGAATAACAACAACAGGAAGTAAACAATTAAGTACAAACATCAGGGAAAACATGCTCGGGTAAAGGGATAACAATTAACTGGAATAACATAAAAAGGCAACACTTTAAATATCAAACTAACAACCGGAATTAACAACATAGAGCAAACAAGTGCACGGCATCACCCTTCGTGCTTTACTCTCATCCTCACCAAAACACGTAAATAGAAACGACACGACATGACCCCTCGTGCTATAATATCATAACATGGCACGGAATGACCCCTCGTTCTAAAACATCATAACATGGCACGAAATGACCCTTCGTGCTTAAACATCATAACATGGCACGAAATGACCCCTCGTGCTTTAATATCATAACATGGCACGGAATGACCCCTCGTGCTAAAACATCATAACATGGCACATAATGACCCCTCGTGCTAAAACATCATAACATGGAACGGAATGGCCCCTCGTGCTTTACACTCTTCCTCACCCAAACAATATCAAGAAGAACTGCTTGGCAAGGAAATCAACAATAAGAACTATAAATCACAACTTCCTGGCAAGGGAATAACAACAGAAATAATACCGTCCCGGCAAGGGACACAACTATAACCAATCTCACCCAAATGTTTAATTTAACAAAATATTCCTCAGCCGAACAATTACTCAACAGTATTCACAACCAATAATTTCCATCAAACGATTAACCACCAAATTAAAATTTAATCCATCATACAGTAAATATCAATAAAAATCAGCTGATTCATAATAACCGACTCACGAGCATGCTTGACAACAACATATAGGTACTCGTCACCTCACCTATACATTGAACATGGTATAATCACGTAGCAAACAAGACTCAACACCTATTCCCTCAAGCTAAGGTTAGGCCAAATACTTACCTCGACTTCCACGATCAAAATCAAGCCTCAAGAACCGCTTTTCCTTTTGAGCCCGACTCCAAATCAATCGTATCTAGACATAATTGACTCAATAGAATCAATAAATGCTAAACAATTCAAGTCCAATGCTTAATTATAGACTCTCTAACATTCTTCCCAAAAATCCAAAAATCGGCCCCGGACCCGCTTGGTCAAAATACGAGGTTCGGACCAAAACCCGATCATCCATTCACCACGAGTCCGAATATGTAATTTGTTTTGAAATCCGACCCCAAAACGAGGTCTAATTCCCAATTGATCAAAAAGCCCTAACTCTACCCAAATTCCCAATTTTTTACCATTAAAACCCTAGGATTCTTGAAGATATTTGATGAAAAACATTAGAAAGTTGAAGGAAATCAGTTAGTTAACACTTACCTACAATTTGGGAAGAAACTCTCTTGAGAAAATCGCCCTAGGCCTTCTATTTTTATGAAAAATTGAGAAAGAAACGATTGAAGTTTGTTTTTAAAAAAACATCACTGCCCGACTCTCGCACCTGCGGTGCATGGGTGGCACATGCGCTATTGCAGGTGCGAGGAAGCGATCGCACCTGCGAAAATGGACAGGCCCACAGGGGGGCCGCACCTGCGGAATGTTATCCGCTCCTGCGGAACCGCTTCTGCAGAAGAAGGTCCGCATCTGCGAGGGGACCGCACCTGCGAACAAAGAAGCGCGCATGCGGTCTCGCACTTGCGGGCACACCAGAACTGGTGCACAACTGTGATTTTCCAAGTTCAAACACCCGGAAAGCTACCCGAAACTCACCCGAGCCCTCGGGGCTCCAAACCAAATATGCACACAACCTCAAAAATATCCTACGGACTTACACGTGCGATCAAATTGCCAAAATAACATCTTAAACAACGAATTTAATCCCAAAATTCATGAAAATTTCTAAAACTTCTTAAACATCAAAACTTTGCATTTACGGGTCCGATTCACATCAAACAACCTCCGTTTCTTGCCAAATCTTACAAACACAACATAGATATCATATCGAACCTGTACCGGACTCCGGAACTAAAATAAGGGCCTGATACCCTAGATTTCACACATAATTACACTTTCAAAAATCTTTTATATTTTCAAAAAAACAATTTCTTTCAAAAATTCATTTCTCGGACTTGGGACCTCAAAATTCGATTCCGGTCATACACCCAAGTCTCATATTTTCCTACAGACCCTCCGGGACCGTTAAATCACGGGTCCGGGTCTGTTTATAAAAAATGTTGACCAAAGTTAACTCAATGCAAATTTCAACACAAAATTATCATTTCTTCAGTTTTTCACATAAAGGCTTCCCGGCTACACGCCCGGGTTGCGCACATAAATTGAGGTGAGATAGAAGGAGGTTTTCATGACCTCGGAACACATAATTAGCTATAAATACACGAGATGACCTTTTGGGTCATCACAATATCCACCTTTAAAACAAACGTTCATCCTCGAACGGACATAGAAAGGTACCTGAATCGGGGAAAAGATGGGGATATCGGCCCTGCATATCAGACTTTGACTCCCAGGTAGCTTCCTCGATAAGATGACCTCTCCACTCAACACGAACCGAAGGATAACTCTTCGATCTCAACTGACGAACCTGTCGGGCTAATATGGCTACCGGCTCCTCCTCATAAGTCAAATCCTTGTCCAACCGGACAGTGCTGAAGTCTATCACATGAGAGGGATCGGCAAGATACTTCCGAAGCATAGATACATGAAACACCGGATGCACGGATGATAAACTCGGTGGGAAAGCAAGTCTGTAGGCCACCTCTCCTACCTTCTAAAGAATCTCAAAGGGACGAATGTACCTAGGGCTCAACTTGCCCTTCTTTCTGAACCTTATCACGCCCTTCATGGGCGATACTCGAAGCAACACCTGGTCTCCTACCATGAATGCCAAATCACAAACTGTGCGGTCTGCATAACTCTTCTGTCTGGACTGAGCTGTACGAAGTCTATCCTGAATGATCTTCACCTTATCCAAGGCATCCAGTACTAACTCCGAACCCAACAACCTAGCCTCCCCCGACTCAAACCACCCAATTGGCGACCGACACAGCTTAATGTCACACCTCCTTTTTACTACCCCCGGGAGGGTACATTATGGAGTTATTTACAATTTAAGCGACAATCGAAACATGATTATTTTATTTAAATTTCAGAGTCACCACTTGGGATAGTTTATAGTGTCCCAAGTCACCGGTTTAAATCCCGAATCGAGGAAAAAATATCTCTGTTTTACAATCCGCGAACACAAAAATCCGAGTAAGAAATTCTGTTAACCCGGGAGAAGGTGTTAGGCACTCCCGAGTTCCGTGGTTATAGCACACTCGCTTAACTGTTAATAATTGGCCTAATTATATGATTTAATACCTGTTTTAAAGCCTATTGTGCCTTTTTAACCTTTTAGCCGCTATTAATTGAAGTTGGGTGGGTTGAGTCATGCCAGCGTGCACTCGAATTTTGGAGTTACGTATCTATGACTACGCACGGGAACCGTACCCATAGTCTCGATAATTTATTATTTATTAATTGCTCTTAAAGTAAACTATAACGTTCATAAGTTGATTTCCTACATTTGATATTTAATTCTAAGAGGTCCATAATTTATGGAAATTGTTTGAACAAGTCGCGATGTCGTGCACTCGTTTGTTTTTTGTGCACATTGCGAATCATGCCACCGGAATCATACCCGCGATCTACAACATGCTTATTTTTGTTATTGGTCGAAGTTATGGTCGGGTCACATAAAATGCACAACCGAATGGAATTTACGTAATCATGACTATGGTCACGACGATTTATTAATTGTGTTTAAAACAAACTACAATGTTCAAATTATTTCCTAAACTATTTTGAGATTATTGTTATGCCAAATTTATTGACGAGATATTATTGGGGAGTAAATAGGCTAGCTAACATGATCTATTATGACCCATTCTTATTCTATTATAAATGTAGCCTCTATTGCAGTTGAAAGTCATAGCCATTTCACCTTTTTAATAAAAACACTATTTATTTCTATAGCTAAATGAAGAACAGTAATTATCCGTACTCGAATTGTAATCATCAACAAATGTTCAAATAGGCCAAATATATCTTAACAATAAACATTCATAAAGAACCAACACAAAACAGTTTGAATTCATCAGAAGATATCTAAGAAAACAAAGTGAGGATAGACGTGGATCTCACGAGAATTTAGTAGAAAAGATCGTCATTCTTACATTTTGAAAGTTGTTTGTATAGCAACAACGCTTTGTCTAGCAGAGCGAAGACAGAATCTAGGAGCTAATCGAATTGAAGACTCGACAGGCGACCTCAACACTGACTGAAAAATTCGAATTCATATTCCGAGCTTACATAGCTGCGTATTGGGTTGCTTGCAACTGAATTTTGCTACTGTTTTGGTGTTTTTCAGCTGGTTCTTGGCTCTATTCGAGGGCTGTTTTATCGCCCTTTTGGGGTAGTTCTGCTGAGGTTTTTGAGCTGGTTAGCGGGTGGCTATGGAGACTGGTTTAGGTGGCTGGTGTAAGGGTGGCGGCAGAGAGATTTGTGTGTAGGGTTTGTTACGTTGGAAGTGAAAAAGAAGATGACGGTCTAGGGGCATTTTCTTTTTTGTGTAAGAGGGAGTCCTATTTTTGTGTCTAATTAGGTCTAGGAAACAACTAGTTTTAAAGAGATGGGGTATTGAAATGGGCCATGTTAGAAAAAATTTGGTCAAATCATGCAAAATTGGCCCATCCGATTTTTAAGAAAAGAAAACCCTCATTTTCTTCCAATTTATTTTCAAACGCGGTTATTCAAATTTCCTAAATCAACTTTAATTTTTCAGAATTGTACTACTCCCTCCGTTTCATATTAAATGAGGTACTTTCCGTTTTAGTCTGTTCCAAAATAAATGACACATTTCTAAATTTTGAAGTAATTCAATTTTAAACTCCTCATTTTATCCATTTTACCCTTAATGATAAGTTTTTATAATCACACAAAAGTCATGCCCCTACAAAGCTTTACCCCTTAAGCTTTTAAGACCACAAATTTCAGAAGTCTTTCTTTTTTTCCTTAAAATCCGTACCGAGTCAAACTACCTCATTTAATATGAAATGGAGGGAGTACTTACTTTTTCCTAACAATTAACTAAATTACTTTAACTAAAAATGCATATAAAATTACTAAATATATTATTTTTTGTAATTTTAATGTATTAATCCTACAACTTGATGAGTAATTGATTCCTAAAAATAAAAATTAAACCTAAGATGACATGAAATAAAATGTGACAACTTTTTTTTTTATAATTTTAAAGTATTAAACATGCATGAAATGCAACCAAATGAAGAAAAACTCCTAAAATTCATAAAAAAATATTTTTGGATTATTTTTAGGAGTAATTTCCATGCGGGCAAAAAATTGGGTGCTCACAGCTGTCCCTCTTTGCTCGAGAACATGAAGAGTTTTCGGGAAAAGATAAACTGAGCAATTACGAGCAATTTTTTCCCGTTTGGTACTCGATTTGGAAGCATTTTGAAAAAAGTTTGACCGAACCTTGCTTCGGAGGTTGCCTACATATCCTTGGCTATAAAGGAATCAGGCCAGTGTAGTTCTGGAGTTTTGGAGTGATGGAGTGATGAGTTTGAGAGTCGAGCGAGGTTCCATCGAGGCTCCGGTCCGCGGTCCCGTTATTACATCAAAATCAAAACTGAAAGACTAACTAAGCCTATCAACTACGAGTTACAAGATTCCTATCTATGAGTCTTCTGAATCTTGATCTTGAGTCTTGAATGGTGCTTCATGCAGACTTTTGATTTGAACATTGATGCTTGCTAGCTGTAGGTGCTAGTTCATTCTTCTTCAGCTTTTTGGATCACGACGGGACATGCAAAGCTCGTGACTTCAGTCATGTCTTAAGCAATACACATCTTGTCTCCGCTTCTGCATTTTGGATTCACTTCTATTTTTGTTTTTCTTCTTTTATTCAAGATTGAGACTACTTCTGTTAGTCATTTCGTATTGTCGACTCACATTCTTGCCGCAAGCTTCTGCTACTTCTAACCTGAATTGAATTCTGAAATGACTTCCCTTCTTCTCCAGGTGGGTGCCTGCTACTGACTTAAAACTTCAAATTTTGAAATAAGTTCCCTCATTCTCAAGGTGGGCGTCTGATGACTTAACTTGAACTGTATTCCCTCATTCTCCAGGTGGGCGCCTGATTGCCAAAACTTGAATTGTATTCCCTTATTCTCCAGGTGGGCGCCTGCCAAAACTCGAACTGTATTCCCTTGTTCTCCAGGTGGGCGCCTGATTGCCAAAACTTGAATTGTATTCCCTTATTCTCCAGGTGGGCGCCTGCCAAAACTCGAACTGTATTCCCTTGTTCTCCAGGTGGGCGCCTGATTGCCAAAACTTGGATTGTATTCCCTTGTTCTCCAGGTGGACGCCTGATTGCCAAAACTTTAACTGTATTCTCTTGTTCTCCAGGTGGGCGCCTGATTACCAAGACTTGAATTGTATTCCCTTGTTATCCAGGTGGGCGCCTGATTTCCATAACTTGAAACTGTATTTCCTTGTTCTCCAGGTGGACGCCTGATTACAACAAAGCAGACAAAACAAAGAAACGTGTTTGCCCTAGTTTGTACCAGGAACATTGGTGAGTGTTAGTTGGACCTATAAATCACCTACGCTTTTGATGAATGATGCAATGATGAAAGTAAAACTAAAGACTCGACTAGGATGTGTGTCTCCTGTAAGTAAAATTGAAAGACCCAAAGTAGGAAGTGCGTCTCCTACATTTGAGATTGAGCTTGAGGAAAACTGTAAACTAAGCTTGACTAAAGTAAAAACATGCCCTATTCTCCAGGCGGGACCCCTAATCTTAAAAAAAACTACAAATTGATAACTTAAGAAAACTAAAAATTGACCCTCTTTTTTTCTTTTTCTTTTTTAAAAAAAAAAACAACTTCAGACTTCCCTTTTTTAACAGAAAAAAAATATTATCCTAGGAGAAAATTCATCAGACTAGAACTTTTGTTATCTTAGAAGAAAGATTCATCAGACTAAGATTTTTATCCTAGGAGAAAGTTCATCAGACTAGGTCTCTTATTTTTTTGGTATCTTAGGAGAAAGATTCATCAGACTAAGATTTCTATCCTAGGAGAAAGTTCATCAGACTAGGTCTTCTATCTTAGGAGAAAGGTTCATCAGACTAAGATTTTGATCCTAGGAGAAAATTCATCAGACTAGGTCCTTTATTTTTTATTTTCTTTTTTGGTACCTTAGGAGAAAGATTCATCAGACTAAGATTTCTATCCTAGGAGAAAGTTCATCAGACTAGGTCTTCTGTCAGGAGAAAGATTCATCAGACTAAGATTTCTATCCTAGGAGAAAGTTCATCAGACTAGGTCTTCTGTCAGGAGAAAGATTCATCAGACTAAGATTTTGATCCTAAGAGAAAATTCATCAGACTAGGTGTTTTTATTATCTTAGGAGAAAGATTCATTAGACTAAGATTTATTTCCTAGGAGAAAGTTCATCAGACTAAGATTTTGATCCTAGGATAAAATTCATCAGACTAGGTGTTTTTATTATCTTAGGAGAAAGATTCATCAGACTAAGATTTCTATCCTAGGAGAAAGTTCATCAGACTAAGATTTTGATCCTAGGATAAAATTCATCAGACTAGGTGTTTTTATTATCTTAGGAGAAAGATTCATCAGACTAAGATTTCTGTCCTAAGAGAAAGTTCATCAGACTAGGTCTTCTATCTTAGGAGAAAGATTCATCGGACTAAGATTTTGATCCTAGGAGAAAATTTATCAGACTAGGACTTCTATCTTAGGAGAAAGATTCGTCAGACTAAGATTTTGTTCCTAAGAGAAAATTCATCAGACTAGGTCCTTTTTTGTTTATCTTAAAAATCCATCAGACTAGGACTTTTTATCCTAGGAGGAAAAAAGTGAAGAGCAATGGCAAGATTTTATGCACATTAGCAAGAAGATAAAGGCAAAGATTTGAGAAACTTCCCTTCGTTGACTCTTCTCTTCTTTTTTTTTTTGTTTTTTTTTGTTTTTGAACCAATCTCCTTGCATTGCTTTGTTCCTGTTTCAAACAAAGAAAATTTTGTCAGTTTTAAAAGTGGTGGTCGGTTTGTGGCCTTGAGTCTTGGGCAGCTTGGCTTTTGCTCAATTAGCTTGAGTCAGTTTCAAGAGGCTTTTTGCTCTGCATCAACCCTGAAAGTTTCACGCCCGATATCATTTGTATTTTTGGCTCAGTCAGCCTTATCCCAACAGGAGATCTTTGCTTAGGCGACTTTTTCTGATATCTTGAATGGCTTCTTGCCCTTTTGGAGCAATTTGACTGTTAAGGGGAATCACCAGTTATCTTTGTTTGCGCCAAGTAGGCTGACAATAGTCATTTGGGGGAAAGCATATGCATGAATCCTCAATGCATGTTGAATGTAAAAACTGAGTGTGCTGGCCAAACTCTTTTTGTGCAACTGAAAAGCTGATAGCAGATTTTGAAATCTTTTCTTGCTTGTTTTGACAAGGACTGACTCAGAATGAAGGACGCAATGATGCAAAGAAACAATATTGACAGGGAATGCCCATGTCGGAAGGACAGAAGGCGGAGTATTTTTTCTTTCTCTTTTTTTTTTAATTTTCGGTAACTAGCCTTAATGATCATGACATGCATTTTGGACTCAGTGGCCGATTTATCAAACTGATCAAATCTTCTTTTTCACCATTCTTATGACATTTGAAGTCGGGCTTTTTTTGTGCCAATTCTTCGCATCAGCTTCACGACTCACTTTCGACTAGTGGTGCCCCGAAGGGTTTTCGCCCGCAAGTCTCTCTCATTGATTCATATCTGCTTACCATCGCCTTACAGTGCCCGTGAGGGTTTTCACTAGTAAGAATCTCATTTTTTCTTTTTCTTTTCTTTTGTGAGCAACTTGACAGTGTTCTATGTCGCGTGACAACCGTTGCTCATTGCATGCTTCTTTTGGCATTCTTGAAGGCATATCAAGAGGTCTTTCTTTGGAAGGTTTTTTTTTGGATAGGGTTGGAAAAGAGTGTCGGCATGAAGGCTTAAAGTAGACTCAGAATGAGGGGTTATAAACTTACAACTCTTGGAATCGACTCTTTTTAAAGTGAAATAAAATTTCTGCCCCAATTTTAGCTACTGGGGATTTTTTCTGGATTTTTCTTTTTTATTTTTTTTTATTTGGTTGGACCGAACCGTAAGGCTGCCTACATATCCTTTTTTTAAGGAATCAAGTCTAATGTAGTTCAAACATCTGACCTAACTATTTTTCTTTCTGTTTCTCATTTTTCTTTCTTTCTCCTTTTTTTTCAAAACAAACTGCCCCAACTTCATTTTTTTTAGGGCATAGATCTCAGACTACTCTTTTTCTTTTTTTTTTCCAAAACAAATTGCCTCAGCTTTTATTTTCTGAAGGCATCGACTTTGAGTGTTCTTTTCCTCTTACCTGCCTTTCTAAGAATTGCCCCAGTTTGTACTCTTGGGGCATGGATCTTTCTTCTTCTTCTTTTTTCAATTTTTTTTTCATTTATTTTTATTTTTTGGACTTTTGACTCTAACTTTGATTCCAAAAGAGGGTGGTTAAAGAAAATAACACAAGCTCAAAAGGGCTAACAAAGGGTATAAAGTGTTTGGGTAGCAGAAAAAGGCCTCCCGACCTCAAGAACGCCAAAACATATTATCTTTTGCGATCATAGCAGTGATGAACATGTCTATTTTCTTGGTGTGTCGTGGTCGAAAGACACTTTCCATCCACTAATGCCAAACTTTCGACCAAACTTCAATTGATTAAACATCCTCCAGCCCGATCTTCACAATGATTTGAAGGTGAATTTTACTCGACCTTAGTTCCAAAGTATCTCAAATCTTTATTCATCCTCAAAAGTGTCTATTTTTCACTTATCTCATTCAAGACTAAATCAGTTTTTTAAGATCTGGCCAAAACTTCCGCATGCATGTCATATCATTAAAACTAGCGTGGAAAGAACTATGCACAAAGTGGACACAAAATGAGTGATTGCTTTTTTTTTTGCTCTTTTTTTTTGTTGAATAAAGGATAGAAAGGTCTGATAGCACAAAAAGAAGAAGAAAAGACGACAAAATAAGCTACCATGGCTAAAAGAAGAGTGACTTTTCAGTTGTTAAGCGATATTTCAGCCACAAAGTTGCACATCCGCACTACTACGACATTCAGTCCCGTTTATCGCTTTTAATTCAACACTCAAAATTTTGACTTTTTCATCAAATCGTTCCCAATATTGACTATCGAATTTTAGGACTGACGACATGTGAGATTTTATAGCAACTAAACTGGTATCCATCATCAAATCATCCCGTGGAGAGCATATCCTGTTGCTCAAAACTGGTAGAAGTCAATCAACATTTACCTCCATTTATCACCAACTTGTCTACTTGTCTTTTCGTGACCTTAATTGCATTAACAATAGTGGTTCTTGTTCCTTCGGTTGAGAAAATGCTTTTATTTCTAAGAGATCCTGGATTATTTTTGTGACTTGCCATCGCCAACCAACAAACCGACCACCTTTAACTAGCTTTTATTTCAAAACAACAAACATGTTAGAATAAACACTCTTTTTTTCTCTTTCTTTTTTCTTCTTTTCTCTCCTTTTTTTCGCTCTTTTTTTTCTTTTTTCTTTTTTCTTTGTTTTTTCTTTTCTTTTTTCTTTGTTTCAAACCATTCGATTGAACCTGATGTGGGTTGCCTACGCAACATGTGGGAACATGAATCGGATCTTGCTTAGTTCAGGAGGATCAGAAATAAAAAAAATAAACTAACTCTTTTTTTTTAGATTTTGATTTTTCAAATGATTTTTTTTTAATTTCCGAAAGAAAAACTCATAAAGAAGAAAGAGCTTCTTCTTTTTTTTAGTTTCGATTTTTTTCGAAAGAAAAATTTCTAAAGAAGAAAGGAAATTTTTTTTTGAATTTTTGGGAAAAAGACTTCTAAAAAAAAGGTAGAAAATATTTTTTTTTGGAATTTGATTTCGCTTGTTTTCTTTTTCTAACGAAAGACTCCTACAAAAATATCTTTGGTTAGAATTTTTTATTTGAACATTTCTAAAGAAAGATTCCAAAGAACGTATTAAAAAAAATACTTTGGATTTTTTAGAAATAGAGGCCGGAACCGATGAGGTTTGCCTACGTATCTCACATCTGGTGAGAATGAGACGCACGTAGTTCTGTCCGTTTTGACAGAACAGAGGAAACATGACTTTTGAAATCATTGCCTTATTTTCTTTCTCTTTTTTTTTTCAAAATTTTGGCAGAGTTTCAAAATTTTTCAAATACCTAACTCTCACTCTTTTTTTTTTTTGATTTTTTTCTCTTTTTTTTATTTTATTTTCTTTCCCTATTCTAGAAGCCAGTCCACACGCAAATCGAAAGAAAAAAAATACCAAGTAGCACGTAAGATGCATCAGGATGGTCTTTTAAATTGGGTACACATGTCCTAGATGGACCCAACCTCTGTGTTGAGTCCCCTAAGTCAAATGCACGTCATGCAAACAAGCGTTCCTACTAGGGATCCAGCATGAGGCTATGTTATTCTAGGTTTAAACCCTGGGTGTATTGTTCTAGACCTGACTTACCCGAGCGGACAACTCGAGCCGGAGGGGGG
>ML278761.1:4033-30903 GCA_005239495.1 Nicotiana undulata
ATATATATATATATATATATTATGGAGTAATGAATCTTGAAAGAATTTAGATATTATAATTTGATAAAGTTTTTTAAATTCTCCTTTTATTTAATATGCTTTCTATTTGAAAGAGAATTTGCGTAAAAACATCATTCACAATTTAAATATGATTCTCTAGCATCATTTATATTTAAGCTTCAACAAGTTAATAAAATGACACATAATTCACCATACTATACCATGATAACTAATTATTTGTAAATAGTTACTAGCTAATACTGGGCTATTAAATTAATAAGTATTGCATCTCATAAACATGAAAAAATAATATTTAGAAAAATAATTATAAAAAAATTATGGATTATTATATAATAAAGACATAACAAAAGTTAATAAATTAATACTTTTAAATGAAGATTTATTTAAAATTTATTATCATAGCAGTTTTAGCGGATAACATGCGATAATTTTTTTAATTATGACATAAAATATTCTCAACTTAATGATTAATGATTAAGAAAAAAATAATTTTTAATAATCATTTATTATGAAAATTTGAGGATTTACAAGGTTAGTTACACTCAATTGCATAAAATTTTATTAGGTAAGCCCAATACGATAGGGTAGGGCGTGTCCGGAGCGTAAGCCCCGACGGCCGAAACGTAAATCTTGCGGAACTAAGCCCCACACATAAATTCATGAACGTTTTACGAGTGCTCTGTCATGAGACGGACCCGAACCAATCCCAATTCTGACTTTTAAAATAGTGCACCGGAGTGCCTTTAGTCTACAACGGTGGATATGAAAAAGAGAAAAGGAAAACAAAGCATAGAGCCCCACAAAAAGTAAAAAAAGAAAAGAAATAATAATAATAATGCTACTAAGAACACGATCTCCCAAACTTCTTCTTTGTACTTCTCCATGCAGACATTTCAAAGTGCGACCGTTGAAAAGGTAAAAGTAAATTGTTCGTTTCTTCACTAACGGGGATCTGCATGGAATATAATATATGATGGAAAAGATAAAAGTTGGAGATAGAATAAGTATTTTATTCTAGTTTTGGGGGGTAAATGGAAATTATAAGAAATTAGGAGACAACAGAATCTCAGGAGATATATAGAGATAGATACATTTAACGTCCCCAGTAACTGAAATTGATTTTTGGGCCCTTCATCTTTTTGTAATTACTTGCCCATTCCCTAAACTTTTTCAGCGGTTTGGCGTTTCCTCCTTTTACCGAGGCTGCACTTAACTAACAACCATCCCACTCCTGTTCAATAGTTTACTAAGCAAATCATCGACAGTTTTTAAATAAAGTAAACAGCTTCTGTCAAAATGGAACAAAATCGAAAACCGCATCAAATCGATCAAAAAATTTGATAATTTTAATTAAATCGACTATAAAAGTAGCTATTTAAATTTATTATTACACATACACACGTATATGTATATTTTTATATAAAGTTTCTAAAATTTTATGGTACATATTAGTCATTTATATTTTTAGTCTAGTTCTTTATTATTATAATAATCTAATTATTTGCTTTTACATTCTAGTTTGATTGGTACTTTTCTTTCGCTAAGTACAATAATTTATTTCATATTTAAAATAATCGATTTTAATTGAGTACTTTAATTATTCATCACTATTTGATTCAATTATCATCAATATATCTTGGTAAATGATAGGTTTCTCAAAGAGCAATTGAGTGTTACGTTTAAAGTGTAGTCACCAGAATATGCGTTTGGTAATATATGTCTCATATTTTAAGAAAAAAACTTATGAATAACCGAAAAAGTCGAAAACCCCACAAATCAAACCAAATCGATATAAACTAACTTCGTTGATTTGGTTTGGTTCTAATATTTGAAAAACAAACTTACTTATTTTTAAGAAAAAACCCGATCCAAACTAAATTATGAAGACCCATAATGATGGAGTGTTATAAAGGACAACGTATAAGTTCATATGATGCTCGCATTTTTTACTTAATGATGACAAAACTTAGTGGAAATTCATGAAATCAATTTGGTGAAAGGAAAAGCCAAAATGTAGTTATCTTGTTCGCCGCCTCGACGCATTCCCTTCTCTCCCCGGTATCGTCCCACACAGAAAGAAAGAGCGCAGAGCCCCGGCCCGACCTGTAGGTCCGCTAACGAGCGAACACTCTTCACGCTGCAAGTTCAATTGTCAAAGTATTGCAATTTTTGAGTGATGTAGCCAGAAATTCTATGAAAGATATTCAAACTTTAAATAAATTAATAATTTGTTTGTTGATGTATTAAGGGATTCAAAATATAATATAGATAATTATTTAGAATAATATTTAATTTATATATACATTATAATTTTTTTGACGAAAGGTGTGCGCTTGGCCACCCTTGGCGTAAGGTGGCTACGCCATTGCACTCTTTAGTCTGAATTCTTTAGGCCACCTCAAGGACTTTTAGGCTCACAATTTTAAATTCTTGGGTTTTAACTCAATAGGCACTTCAACAATTGAATCATAGACTCAATCCATCCTTATATGACTCCTAACTTTGCCCTTATGTGAGGTAAGATCCAAAGCAAACCCTTTGAGTTCAATCGCCAGCTGTTTGTGGAATGTTCTACTTTACATAATTTAGAAAATACACAAAAAGTGCTCGATGTAATCGTAGAACGGAAAAGACTGCCTAGCTAAACAGTAAAAACATCACAAAAATGAGATACAAAAAATTGAAGAATTTAAGAAAAACCTCGTTTGAGGAGGAAAAATGCTTATAAATAATTAATTACTTCAATTGCTTAAAAGAATTTGAAAAATGGTTGAGAGTTGGAAAGAAATGAGTTTATTCTCGTTTTTTTCCTCTTTTATCCAGCTGTAGTTATTGCAATTATGGTACAAAGCTCGCAATTAGGTTGAACGCAAAAGCGATCAACCACTCGCAAATGCGAAAAAGTTCCTGAGCCTGTCGTCGTTGCAAATGCGATAATTTGTTCACAATTGCGAACCCTTACCTCCCCAATTGTGCACTTTTACTTCGCAAATGCAAAGCCTGCTCTAACACCGTTGAGTCGAAATTGCGACTCTTGGATCGCATATGCGATTGCTGCTATGTCCGCAAATGCGAACTTTTCCTCGCAATTGCAAGTCCTGCCCAACCAACCCATGCTAGCAAATGCGAAGTAGCCTTCGCAAACGCGAGGCTCGCATTTATGAGCCAAACCTCGAAAATGCGAGATCTGCAGTCTAGCACCATATCTAAACATGCACCAGCTTTGCTTCTAAGTCCGAAACCATTCCATAGCATATCCGAAATTCACCCGAGTCCTCGGGGCTCCAAACCAAACATGCACATAAGTCCAAAAATATTATACGAACTTGCTCGCGCGATCAAAATACCAAAATAACACCTAGAACTACGAATTGGACACCAAAACGAATGAAATTGTCAATGAAACTTAAGGACATGCAATTTCTCAATCGGATGTCCGAATTACGTCAAATAAATTCCGTTTTGCACCAACTTTTGCAAAAAAGTCATAAATACATAAACGAACCTATACCAAGTTCCAGAACCGAAATCCGAACCTGGTAGCAACAAAGTCAAACTTATAAATTTTTTAAACCTTTCAACTTCTAGTTTTCAACAAATTATGATAAATCAAGTTAGGGACTTTCGAATTCGATTCCGGAAATACGCCCGAATCTAAAATCACGATACAGACCCGCCGAGACCGTCAAAACACTGATCCGGGTTCGGTTGCTCAAACTGTTGACAGAAGCCAACTCAAATGAATTTTAAGGCACGATTTCACATTTTTCTCAAATTTTCACATAAAACTTCTAGAAGAAGACACGGATTGCGCACACAAATTGAACAAGGCTAACCAGAGCTAATCGAGGTTTCAAAACACATAATGAGGGATAAAACTGAAAATGACCTATCAGGTCATCACATTCTTCACCTCTTAAATAAACATTCATCCTCAAACGGACATAGAAAAATACATGGACTGGTGAAAAGGTGTGGATATCTACTCCGCATGTACGACTCGAACTACCACATGGGCGGCTCGATCGGCCGACCTCTCCACTGCACTCAAATTGAGGGATAACTCTTTGACTTCAACTGACGGACCTGTCGGGCTAGAATAACCACCGGCTCCTCCTCATAAGTCAAATCCTTGTCCAATTAGACTGAGTTGAAATCTAACACATGAGACGAATCACCGTGATACTTCCGGAGCATAGATACATAAAACACCTGATGGACGACTGATAAGCTAGTTGGGAATGCGAGCTTGTAGGCCACCTCACCCACTTTTTCAAGAATCTCAAAGGGCCCGATATACCTTGGGCTCAACTTGCCCTTCTTTCCGAACCTCATCACACCCTTCATGGGTGTAACCCAAAGCAATACCCTCTCTCTAACCATGAATGCAACATCATGAACTCTACAGTCACCATAACTCTTCTGCCTGGACTGAGCGGTGCTAAGTCGATCCTGAATAATCCTGACCTTATCCAAGGCATCCTGAACCAAATCCGTACCTAGAACCGAGCCTCTCCCGGATCAAACCAACCAACTCGCGAACGACACCGCCTCACATATAATGCCGTATAGGGAGCCATCTGAATGTTATATTTGTAGTTGTTGTTGTAGGAAAACTCCATAAATGGCAAAAATTGATGCCAAGAACCCCCGAAATCCATAACACTAGCGCTGAGCATATCCTCAAATATCATAATAGTGCGCTAGGATTGTCCGTCCGTCTAGGGATGAAATGTTGTGCTCAACTCAACCTGTGTGCCCCACTAACGTTGTACGGCCCTCCAGAAGTGTGAGGTGAACTGCGTACCTTGATCAGAAATGATAAACACGGGCACACCATGAAGACGGACGATCTCGTGGATGTAGATCTCAGCTAACCGCTCTGAAGAATAGGTAGCTGCCACTAGAATGAAATGTGCTGATTTGGTCAGCCTGTCCACAATGACCTATACTGCGTCGAACTTCTGTTGAGTCCGTGAGAGTCCAACAACAAAATTCATAGTGATACGCTCCCACTTCCACTCAGGGATTTCTCTAACCTCTGAAGTAAACCACTAGGTCTCTGATGCTCGTACTTTACTTGCTGACAATTTCGACACAAAGTTACACATGCAACTATATCCTTATTCATGATCCTCCACCAAGTCCGCTTGGTTAGAGGAAGCCTTCTCCACTGCCAATTCCGCAGCCACGATTCTCAACTGCCGCTCGAAGGTACACTTCTGTTCTTCTAAGGCTTCCATGTCGAGCCTCAGGATTTCATATTGCCCCTAACAATTGCCTGCTTCAACATGCCACTCCTTTAGCTCTTGCTCAGTGTTAGAAATCCTCTTCATAAGTTCTATGCCTATAAGATTGGTCTACAAAAAAGGAAATCAATTAGATACGATAGATTTCATGTACAAAAATGAAATGAGAGACAACGCATTTTACCTTCAAAGAGGAATGAACGACTTCGTTAGCCCATGTAAGGGCGCTATGTCTATCAAGCTTAGTCCTCTCTGTTGGGCCAATCAAAGGCTTCAGCCACACTTCGGGTTGGCCAGATTTCTTAAAAAGGCTTCCATAAGCTGGAACCTCAATTAGCCCTTGCCTCATCTCCTTGTTGGAAGACCCTATTCCTCTAACAAGAGGAGGCACGGAAGCAGGCTGAGGTAAATGAGCCACGGATAATGAAAATTATGAAGCAGAAGAAGTAATAGGCACGAAAACTTGAGGGAGTGAAAGAGCCACAGGTAAGGCAGCAACGGGAGTAGTAATAGCCAAGGGAGCGGAAGAAATAGCAGGAGCAGACGAAAGAGCTTCTCCGAAAGAAGCGGGAAAAACAGCCATAGGTACTTCATCAATAGCGGGGCCAATGCCTTCGCGGAACAAGTGATCCACAGACTCATGTACGGAAGAGGGAGAAGCCAATGCCTTCAGCCATTGGATCTCTGTTGCTGAAGTAGGTTTAGTCCAGTTCTAAACTACCTCAATCTTCTAGGATACACATTTATGCCCTTTGCCGATACAACATTTCCCAAGAAGGCGACCGAGTCTAACAAAAACTCAAACTTTGAAAACTTGGCATATAACTGGCTTCTCTCAGAGTTTGAAGTGCAATCCAAAGATGTTTCTCATGCTCCTCTCGACTGCAGGAGTAAATCAAGATATCATCAATGAATACTGTCACAAAAGAATCCAAGTAAGGATTGAACACCTGGTTCATCAAGTCAATAAATGTTGCTGGGGCATTTGTAAATCCAAATTACATCACTAGGAACTCATATTCCATACCGAGTTCGAAAAGCCGTCTTAGGGACATCGGATGCCTTAGTCTTCAACTGATGGTTTCCAGACCTCAAATCAATCTTCCAAAACACATTGGCACCTAGAAGTTGATCAAATAAGTCATCAATCCTCGGTATCAGATTCTTGATCTTGATAGTGACTTTGTTCAACTGCCAATAGTCTACACACATCCTCATCGATCCATCTTTCTTCTACACGAACAACACGGGCGCACCTCAGGGCGAGAAACTAAGTCTAATGAAGCCCTTATCAAGTAGATCTTGCAACTGCTTCTTCAATTCCTTAAACTTCGGTGGGGCCATACATTATGGCAGAATCAAAATAGGATGTGTGCCCGAAGCCAAATCAATACAGAAGTCAATATCCATGTCGGGTGGCATCCCCGGCAGATCTGCAGGAAATACTTCTGGAAACTTATGAACAATTGGTATTGAATCCATGGAGGAAGCCTCCGCACTAGAATCACGGGCATATGCCAAATAAGCTGGACATCCCTTCTCGACCATGCGTCGAGCCTTCATATAAGAAATAACTCTAATGGTAGAGTGGCCAGGAGTCCCTCTCCACTCTAATCGAGGAAACCCTGGAATGTCCAAGGTCACTGTCTTGGCGTGACTATCCAATATAGCATAAAAAGATGACAACCAATTCATAGCCAAGATAACATTAAAATCCACCATATCAAGAAGTAGGAGGTATACACTAGTCTGAAGACTCCCAATAGAAACCACACACGAGCGATAATCACGATCTACAACAATAGAATCTCCCACAGGTGTGGACGCATACACAAGAGCACTCAAAGAATCACGAGGCACAACCAGACATGAAGCAAAATAGGATGACGCATAGGAATAAGTAGATCCCAGATCAAATAGAACTGAAGCATCTCTAAGAAAAACTGGAACAATACCTGTGATAACTGCGTCAGATGACTCGGCCTCAAGCCTGGCCGGGAAAGCATAACATCGGGGCTGTCCCCCACCACTCTGAACCATGTCTCTGGGACGACCTCTAGCTGGATGGCCTCTACCTCTGTATGTCTGACCCCTAACTCTAGCTGGCTGCGTGGGCGATGGGGCAACCGGTTCTGGTATGATGGCACGAGAACCCTGCTGAGATCTACTGCTCACCAATCTAGGGAAATACCTCCTAATGTGATCTATGCCGCCACACCCAAAGCAGCCACCGACTATTGAAATGAGGCCTTACACTGACGGTCCGAATAGCCTTTGTAGTAACTCTGGAGTGGTTGTTCACTGATAGGAGCTGAATGTGCACTGAATGCTGGCTGCTCAGGACGATACCTGTAAGAACCAAGACCACCCGAAGTACTATGGGCTACCTAAAGAGCTGACTGAAACGGCCTAGGAGGATGGCCTCTACCAAAAGAACATCTGCCTCCAGATGAGGCACCAGCGAACCCACCAAAGTGACGAGGCCTCCTATTTGATATCGGCCTCTTCTCTTGAGCACGAACCAAATCTATCCGTCTAACAATATCTACGGCCATCTGGAAAGTAATGTCACTCCTAGTCTCCTTTGACATCTGAATCCTGATAGTGTAAGTGAGTCCATCAATAAATCTCCTCACTCTTTCCCTATCATTACGAAGCAAGATGGTGGCGTGGAGAGCTAGGTCCAATAATCGAGTCTCATACTAGGTGATGATCATACTACCTTGTTGAAGACGTTTGAACAACCTGAGATACTCCTCTCTTAGAGTGACAAGAATGAACTTCTCTATAAATAGATGTGAGAACTAATCCCAAGTAAGTACATGCGACCCAACTGTTCTAGTCAATGTATAATCTCTCCACCATCTCCGGGCGGAACTAGTCATCTGAAATGCGGCAAAATTGACCCCATTGGTCTCAACTATACCCATGTTTCGCAGAACCTCGTGGAAACAATCTTGAAAATCCTGTGGGTCCTAATAAGGTGCGCCACTGAAGTGAACTGGAAAGAGCTCCGTAAACTTATCCAACCTCAACATAGCCTCAGAAGATAAAGCAGGCCTTTCACCAGCCTGTGTCGCCACAACCGGTTGAACCACCCTAACTGGCTGGGCTGTTGGAGTCTGATACTGGGGAGCCACATGCTCCGAGATGTGAGTAGCAGGAGTCTGTGCTCGTCCCCCAACCCGAGAGACTGCTAGTGCCACCGGAATGTATCGGTCTGGGCCATACTCTCCATAAGGCCCACCAAATGGACTTGAGCGTCCTAAAGCACTGAAGTGATTATGAACCCCTCCAGGACCTGTGCTGGTCCGGCGGGGCACAATATGAGCTGGAACCTCCTCATCAAAATCTACCTGAGGCTACATTGCGGGTGCTGCTGCTCGAGCTCTAAGCTGAGCTCTGCCTCTGCCTTGGCCTTTGGCTCTGCCTTGGCCTTTGGATCGTCCTCGGCCTTTACCCCTGGTTTTAGCTGCCACTGGGGGCTCTGGAACCTGCCCCACTGCTGATGCCGTGCGTGTTTTCGCCATCTGCGATAGAACAAAAATAGAATGATTCAATCATTAATGATAGAATCAAATCACACGACAGAGTAAAAAAGAGGTCATATTATTCCTAAACTCCATAGCCTCTGGAACATAGGTACAAACGTCTCCGTATCGATCCTCCAGACTCTACTAAGTTTGCTCATGATTCGTAAGACCTAAGCAACCTAGTGCTCTGATACCAACTTGTCATGACACGGGATTCCCACCCACAGGACCGTGATGGCGCCTAACATTTCACTTGCTAGGCAAGTGTACGTTAGATGTATTTATTAATTATTTTTAACAAACTTCAAATATGACGACAATAAAGAAAGTGAATAGTCTGAAACAAGATAAATAAGCGACGATATTCAAATACAACCCCAGATCTGGTGTGAGCGTGATACTACAAATAATGGTCTGAAATAAACATAATTGTCTGAATCAAATAAACAACTAAAAGAAGTACAAGGGGACTTCAAAGCTGCGGACGCCGTGCAACTATACCTCAAGCCTCCGCTTGGTAGCTGGATCTGAGCAAGTCTACGATACACCGCTAGGACCAACTCTGATATCTGTACAAGAAGTGCAGAGTGTAGTATGAGTACAACCGACCCCATGTATTCTGTAAGTGCCGAGCCTAACCTTGACGAAGTAGTGACGAGGCTAAGACGGGTCACTTACATTAACTTGTACGCAATAATAATAATAATAATAATAATAATAATAATAATAATAATAATAATAATAATAACAAAAAGACATGAATAAAAGTAAAGCAAGTAACTCATATCAACGAAACTCAAATCAACCAGAACAATGTCCCGAATAACCTATCATATAACTCACCTCAACAATCTAGGCCAATTCAATGATCACAACAAATATAACTTTCATCAACGTGTTGCAACATGCAATCCGATCCCACAATATAAACTATAAACAAATCTATTACGGTGCGCAATCCGACCCATCCATATAATCATCTGTCAATATCATAGTCCATTCTTATTCCGCCTTTTCAATTCATTTCTTTTCAGTTTCCGCTGCGGCATGCAACCCGCTCCCCAAACAATGTCAATTAACAATGGTAACACAATAACTAAGATTTACAAAAAAATCATATATTAAGAGGACAATTGTACAAGAAATGGAGAATAACATGATAATCAAGAGACTCGAACAACTCAGATGTCTCAACTTTACCAACTCAATGTATATACTTTTAACAATACGTACAACTGAAACTACTTCAATAAAGACAATAATTATTACGAAACTATAAGGCAACAAGGCATAGGGCAATTTAGATATATGAGGGAAACAAATCAACACGAGTAGTTAATAATTATGGAATCAGGAAGGGGATGGACATTTTGATACAAGAAATGCTAAATGGAAAGTAGCAATTATGGCATGGAAGTCAAATAAGCATGTAGCAATTAGGTCATGAAGACAAAACATGATATTAAGATATGAAGATAGGGAAAACAAGTAATGTAACGGTTAAGTCATGGAACAAAGTAATTAATTAAATACGGGAAGATATGGAAAGAAGTAATTTTACGGCATATATACACTCGTCACCTCGCATATACCTCGTTACACATGTAATTCACATAGCACATAGATCAAGGTTTCCTACTTCCCTCAAATTAAGGTTAGACCCAACACTTACCTCACTCTGCAATCAACTCAAAGTTCAACCACGGCTTTTCCTTTCGAACAAGCCTCCAAACCAACCAAATCTAGCAAATTATCAACCAAACGATTCAAAATAAGCCTTAGAAATTGCCCACGAATGAAAGAGGTTTAATTTAGATCGTTGTTGAAAAAGGCAACAAAAGTCAACCCTGGGCCTGCTTGATCCAAACCCGAGGTTCGGACTAAAACTCGATCACTTATTCACCCCCGAGCCCGATTATGCAATTCAATTCGAAATTCGACCTCAATTAGAGGTCTTAATCCCAATTTTACAATAATCCCTAATTCTACCACGTAATTTCTACCAGTAAAATCCTAGATTTGATGTTGAAAATTGATCACGCCCAACTCTAGTCCTAAAAAGGATAAGTGATCGCTGCAAATATAATCCGGTCTAAGAGTCCGGAGTCGAATCCCATAGAGAACTAAGGTTTCACCATAATTGTTCAATATCGCTAAGAAGACAAGCTCGAATAAATTTCTAAGTTATAAAGATTAAAATTCTTATATCTAACTAATTAACTAAGAAGCCAAAGCAGTAAACTAACAACTAAAGATACTAAGAGTTGGAGATTAAATTTAGGAGGTCTAGAGTTATGATTTCCCAAAATGTTGGAATCCTTCCCGCTATGTTCTCTACAATTTCGCATACGTATTCTCTACTGATCGTGAGCAATTTAGGTGTTGTAATTCTCCCTCGAGCAACTACAACAATTTACTAGACATATTCTCTCGAACTACGCTAGTTGGCTTTATCTAACAGCTCATTATGACCACGTCAATGCTTTGTTATTTCTAAACCTACCTATAAACCCGTTGTACTGATTTCTCACATACGTTAGGAGTGACGTTTTTCAACAACCACCTAAATATGTATTCTTTATCAAGCAACACATAATAAATAGGCACAGTCAATCGATGTCAATTCAATCAACTGAAATAAGCACGTAGTTGAACAAATAGACATATTCAAAGGTTAAATTATATTAAAACATAACATGAATTCATCCTCCAAGAAGTTCCATCAAAACTCTAGATAATAAATTAGTTACACAATGTAAAACTACAATACTAAAAGTCATAACCAACAATGAAAAATAAGAAGAAGAAGGAAAAACTTGTGGTTAAATCTTCGTCCTTGCTCCTAGCGTATTCTTGCCTCCTTGGGTGTTGTCTTACCCTAAAGTAGTGTCTTCCCCCCTCCCACCCCCCCCAAATTTGTGTTTTAAGATGTATTTATATCACTTAGGGTTGATGAGGGGCGAAAATTTTCAATCCAACTTCGGATGGGAGAAGCTAGAATTCGTGTCTGCCTGCGCGCAGCGCGCGAACTTTGACACGGATTCAGCTTTTGAAATTCTTCCATTTCGCGAAGCGATCTGTGCCTTTGCTTTGCTTTGCTGTTTTGCGCCTTCACTTTTCTCCTTTCTCGCGTCCATTTTCGTGCCACGCACGAGAATAGACGAGCTCTCAATCCTTCCGTTTGTCTCCTTTTTGCAATAATTTGATATCTTTTGCTCCATTATCATTCAAGCGCATTCCTACAAATAAGAAACACATAATGAGCATATTTCACTTCAAAAACCACGTAAACTCCCACGAATCACACAAGAATTAATATGAAAATATACTCAAAAATATGCACTTTTCATCATTTATCACCACCCCACACTTAAACTCTTGCTCATTCTTGAGCAACTTAAAATTAAGCGCATCGGCATAAAATGCCTTTCAAAACATACTGAAGCATCACACCAATGACAATGGTTTATATCAACGCTTAGAGCCCAACATATGCTTTCTTCATACATTTTCTCCATTTTAGACCAACACCAAGACTATTTAAAGTATTTGTATGACTCTTCTAACATCCTAGCCTCAAAAATTGACTCCACTACGTTCCTCTTTGTGGCTCGTTTTTTTTTGCAAACTAAAGATAGGAGTTCCTTACCAATCCGTTGTAAAGCATGTGCCCTCACCAACAAAATAAAGAGAGTAATCAGTCCGCACACTCACATATGAATTCAAATATAATTTAAGGACTCACAGAATTAACGACTTCACTCACTCTCGCAAAGAAACTCATGTGCCCCAAAGCTCGTAACATAAGCTTGTCCATAATGAAAGTTTCTACTAATTTAAGCTCGTAAAGTCTAGGATCAACTAGGTCTTCATGGGTTGTAATATAGGCTACGGGACGAGTATGATAGATATGGATAACGATGACTAACCCTGCTAAGCCTTTTAATACAATACACTTTAACTTTTAAGCACATATTTTTCATGATCACTCAACATATCGCTATGACACCGTAAATAACGTATCCCATTAACTTTAAGCACATCTACATAAGCACTAGCACATATCAAAGCGAATTGAAGGGATTTGTTTGTTGTGTTTTTTGTATTTGTTTTTCCAAAATCCTTCCAACACCATCCATAAATTGGTATTTCCAGCTAGTGGCACTCTCAATACACACATGCACCTTTTGGCCTTTCTATGGTTCCCCTAAAAAACTACCCAATATCTTTTCCTTATCTTATAGCGACTTAAGTGCTTTCGGAGGTAAAGGTTCACCAAGATTTAATTAAGAACAAAAGGGATTCGTCTTGTAATGTGGTTACCAAAGAAAAGGTTTACAGGATCAATTTGGCTAACAAAGGATAATTTTTATCACTGGTAGGCAAATAGACTGAAGGATCAATCAAAGAAATGCCTATATCATTTCTTAAACTCACAAGAGTTAATCGTTCCGCTTCGACTCACACACGGGGCAAGTTCTAGACTAACAAGGGATGACACAAAGTACAATCAAAGTCTCACCTCACACAATGCACATGACTTACTCAAGACGACTCTCAAGTTAAAGCAACTAGCATAGTCATCATTTAATCCAAGCACTAGGAGTAACAACAGGAGTCAATAGACGAGCCCAAGCGTCAAAAGAAACACATATACTCTCAAGGCATATGGTCACAAGAATAAAGAAGAAAGTACTCAGTTCAAATGCTCCAGCTCTACGCCCCAATATAAAACACGTCAAATAGCATATATACTCAAGTTCTTCCCATTCCATTATCAACAAAAAAAAGTTTATTTTTTATTTTTTTAGACTTTAAACCCTAAAAAAAACTGTATAAGAAGTCCATCGTTGGGAAAAGTCCAAAAGTTTTTAAAAATTCTACTTTAAAAAAAACTATTACCCGGTTCAAAGAGTCATCCCTTGGAAAAGAACCGTGGTCATAAGAAAAACCAAGAGGGATTATTTCTAACTAATTATTTTTTTCAACAAATAAAAAATAATACAACTAAACTAGTATAGGAATCCACCCAAACAGTCTCTTCACTCCACACTTAAAATTATGCATTGTCCCAAATGCACACCTATGAATACAAAAAGGGTAAAAGAAACTCCCTGATAGCCCATTGGCCGAAGCATTAATAGCTCATGGGGTACTAAAACTTTTCATATACTTGATTCTTGGTGCGGGCATCCCACACTTAGTTCTCATCATCTCACTTGCTTTGCTTTCTTCCAATGGCTTTGCTTCCCATGCTCTTAGCAAATAAAATAAAATAAAAATGACACTACACAAAAACTATAATAAAAAAATTTCAAAAAAATTTAAAAATAAAAGAAAGAGATAAAGTCGGGTTGCCTCCCAACAAGCGCCCGATTTAACGTCGCGGCACAATGTGAATCACTTTCTGCCTCCACCTCGAGCTTATGAATTGAACCCCAAGTTTTGCTTCAAGATTATGATTATGCTTTTGAGGCAGTGGAACGAATCTAACTGGCCCAAGGAAATAATGTAGTATTCTGCACTCCTTGGCCTTTGTATGAGGTATGTAATCCTGAATTTTTGGCAAGAAGAATTCCAGAATATATGCACCTTATTCCTCATTCCTTGACTCTTTAATTGGTTTGGATGACTCTATTTTCATATCATCATCCAAACACAATGTGGAAAAATGCTTGGAGTGTGGACCAATGCGCTCAACTACATGAACCTTGGGATTGTCAACATCCTCAACACCAATAACACTAGAGTCAACTAAATATTTATCCTCAATGTCCTTGGTTGACTCTAATATTTCTTCTACAATATCGACATACTCAAAATCTAGTTCAATTGATTGTTGGTGTTCTATTCTGACCTCCTCCATTAGAACCTCAATTTCAGTATCTAATTCATGCTCTTCTTGACTACTATCCACAATATTAGCTTGTTAAGTATTAAATGCTTCAACTAGTTGATTCACTTGTGCCTCCAGATTGCGAATGGTATCATCTTGCCTTTGTATGTGCATTTATTTCTCATTATTTTATTCCACAAGGCACCTTAACATATCTTGACTCTTTCAGGTCATCATCTCTGGGTTCTTTGTTCCTATTAAATTCACAAGAGGAAGAAGAACCATCATCACAAGGACTTAGGGGAAGATAAGAAATAAAAGTAAAACCGTGAAATTGACCATCTTGACCACCATATATATCACACACCTTCCACATATAAGATTGAGTTGGTGCACATAACATTCCCTCGTGAATATTTTGATAATTTTACCATGGGTGGTTTCCTCCAAAATAAGCATAAGGAGGATCAAAAGTAGAATTACCAACATCGAAACTCTCATAATTCCATGAGGCCATGTTTTTCAAATTAACAAATAAAATAAAAATAAAGAAAATAAAAATCAAATACTAAAAAAAAAGCTCAAACTTGAAACCTAGCAATATGTACACCTACAGCTGCACCGTTAGTACCCCGATGACGGCGACAAAATTTGATCACGCCCAACTCTAGTCCTAAAAAGGATAAGCGGTTACTGCAAATATAATTTGGTCTAAGAGTTCGGAATCGAATCCCACAGAGAACTCAGGTTTTGCCATAATTCTTCAATATCGCTAAGAAGACAAACTCGAATAAATTTCTAAGTTATAAAGATTAAAATTCTTATATATAACTAATTAACTAAGAAACTAAAGCAGTAAATTAACAACTAAAGACACTAAGGGTTGGAGATTAAATTTAGGAGGTCTAGAGTTCTGATTTCTTGAAATGTTGGAATCCTTCCCGCTATGTTCCCTACAATTTCGCCTATATATTCACTACTGATCGTGAGCACTTTAGGTGCCTTACTTCTCCCTCGAGCAACTACAACAATTTACTAGACATATTCTCTCGAACTACGCTAGTTGGATTTATCTAACAGCTCATTATGACCACGTCAAGGCTTTGTTATTTCTAAACCTACCTATAAGCCCGTTGTATTGATTTCTCACATATGTTAGGAGTGTCGTTGTTCAACAAACACCTAAATATGTATCCTTTCTCAAGCAACACATAATAAGTAGGCACAGTCAATCAATGGCCATTCAATCAACTGAAACAAGCACGTAGTTGAACAAATAGACAAATTCAAAGGTTAAATTATATTAAAACATAACAAGAATTCATCCTCCAAGAGGTTCCATCAAAACTCTAGATAATAAATTATTTACTCATAATAGTATGTAAACCTACAATACTAAAAGTCATAACCAACAATGAAAAATAGGAAGACGAAGGAAAAACTTGTGGTTAACTCTTCCTCCTTGCTCCCAGCGTATTCTTGCCTCCTTGGGTGTTGTCTTACCCTAAAGTAGTGTTTTCCCGCCCCCCTCCCAATTTGTGTTTTAAGATGTATTTATATCACTTAGGGTTGATGAGGGGCGAAAATTTTCAATCCAACTTCGGATGGGAGAAGCTGTAATCCGCGTCTGCGTTAGCACATCGCGAACATTGATGCGGATTCAGCTTTTGAAATTCTTCCATTTCGCGAAGAGATCTGTGCCTTTGCTTCGCTTCGCTGTTTTGCGCCTTCACTTTCTCCTTTTTCGCGTCCATTTTCGTGCCACACACGAGAATAGACGAGCTCCCAATCCTTCCATTTTTCTCCTTTTTGACATAATTTGATATCTTTTGCTGCATTATCATTCAAGCTTATTCCTACAAATAAGAAACACATAATGAGCATATTTCACTTCAAAAACCACGTAAACTCCCGCGGCTCACACAAGAATTAATATGAAAATATACTAAAAAAATATGCACTTTTCATCATTTATCAAAAACTTATGAAATGTAATGGATAATTGAAAAGGAATGGATTAAAGACACTTACTATGAATTTAGAAAGAAAATCTCTTGAAAAAATCGCCTCTAGGTTGTTTGGGGTTGAGAGTTTGAAAGAAATGAGCTAATTCTCATTTTTCCTCTCTTTTACCCAGCTGCAGTTATCGCAATCGCGATACGAAGTTCGCAATTTCGATGATCGCAAAAGCGATTAACCCCTCACAAATGTGAAGAAGTCCATGAGCCTGTCATCGTCGCAAATGCAACAATTTGTTCGCAATTGCGAACACCCACCCTCCGCAAATTGTGCACTTTACTTTGCAAATGTGAAGCCAACTCTAACACTGCTGAGTCGCAATTGCGACTCTTGGGTTGCAAATGCGAACTTTTCCTCGCAATTGCGAGTCTTGCCCAGCTAACCCATGCTCGCAAATGCGAAGTATCCTTCGCAAAAGCGAGGCTCGCATTTGCGAGACAGACCTCACAAATGCGAGATTTGCAGTGCAACACCTGATGTAAACATGTACCGGCTATGCTTTTAAGTCTGAAACCACTTTGTAGCCTATCTGAAATTCACCCGAACCCTGGAGGAACCAAACCAAATATGCACACAAATACAATAACATCATACAAACTCGCTCGTACGATCAAAATACCAAAATAACACCTAGAACTACGAATCAAACACCAAAACGAATGATATTTTCAATGAAACTTAAGAACATGAAATTTCTCAACCGGATGTCCAAATCACGTCAAATCAACTATGTTTTGCACCAAATTTTGTAGACAAGTCATAAATACTGAAACCAACCTATACCAAGTTCCGGAACCAAAATCCGAACTCGATAGCAACAAAGTCAACCTATGGTTAAACTTATGAATTCTTTAAACCTTTAAACTTCTAGTTTTCAACAAATTATGATAAATCAAGTTAGGGAATTTCAAATTCGATTCCGGGCATACGCCCGAGTCCCAAATCACGGTACGGATCCACCAAGACCGTCAAAATTCTGATCAGTGTCCATTTTCTCAAAACGTTGACCGAAGTTATCTCAAATGAATTTTAAGTCACGATTTCATATTTTCTCAATTTTTCACATAAAAACCTATTGGAAGAAGACACAGACTGCGCATCTAATTGAAAGAAGGCTTAACAAATCTAATCGAGGTTTTGAAACGCAAAAATGAGGGCTAATTCTGAAAATGACCTATCATGTTATCACAACTGGCGTCTTAGAGATTATAAAAGCACAGAACCAGTGGATTATAAGCCAAGAGTTGAGGAGAATTTCATAATACATTTTTAATATCTATAGATGTTGTTGCTTCCTTTGTAAGTATTGTCATCTTTTGGTTGCTTTTTTAAATATGTTCTTATTACAATAATTTAATTATTTTTTTAGATTAAAATTATTTATAAAATTCCTCCGTATGTCTCTTATCTCAGGGGCGGATACACCTTGACTCAAGCAGATGCCCCTGATCCGACACCGCTTGATCAATTCTTTTTACCAAGTATATGAATACTAACCGACATGCAAATATAAATGCAGACAAATAAAATAAAGTGACACTACTTGACAAAAAGTGAATCTATCTTGCTTGGACGAGCTGCATTACTATTAGTTTTAGAATTTTTTTATTCATATAGTATATGCTAAAAAGATAAAAGGGCAAACAAAACCAGTAGATTATGATGTCCTTGCAATCAAATGAATATCGTGTTTTTCTAGTGTTGTTTGGTGCATTATATTAAAAAGTATTTAGTGTTGTTGAAATTACAGTTAAAAAATAAAATGAAAAATAAAATATCTTCAGGTTGAAGCGCGGATATTTCGCTTTCTTTAAGGAGATTCAAGCTAACTGCGGTAGTTTGTTCACCGGTCCAGAAATAATATTCTTTAGTTGTCTCCTCTAGGATACAACAGATCGACAACGTCGTGTGACTCGAACAAACTCATGACAAATTGTTGAGTCCAAGCTCCACCAATATGAACACCTTCCTTCAACAAAAATAATATTCTCTTTTGTAGATAATAAGTTGGAGATTTAGAGTTTTTTCCTTCTCTTAACTCTGTTTTTCACAATACCAACCATGTACACCATAACACTTCTCTAATTCTCAATACCATATTTTTTCATCTACAACACAAGAAAAAAAACCCACAATTTATAGGTGTAAAATCTCTTCCATAAAATAAATAATAAGGTAGTGGGATACTAAAATAGTAAAACATGGGTTGGTGGTTACAAAATATAATCTTTAGTGAGTAATTAGTGGTAGATCAAGGCATTAGTGGTTTCAAGAGTTACATCAAAATAATGAATTTTTTTTTGCCAATTTGTAACCACTATCTCACAAGAAATAATACACTTTAATATTATAATTTTAATATTGAAATGCAACACCAACATTTAGTATTAATTCTAACGAGCCTATTATAATACATTTAAAAAATTAAAAACATGTCAAGTAGAATGATAGTAATGTAGTTGAATTGTGTTCTATTCTTATATTACCGTTTGTATTGTTAATTTTTAAATATGATGTCATTACGTTAATTCGCTCATTTGATCATGTCTTTAAGTGTCGACACCGCTTATAGATATTCTTGCGTATGCCCCTGCATGATCCCGAGCTCCTCGAAATTAGGGTAGTAGAGTAAGTAGTGTAGAATGTTCATAACATTAGTATTGGCATGCAGTCTTATTTACTGTTGGTAATAGATTTTATGACTAATCGTTATTTTCTCTCATTGTTGATTACTTTATTGTCTTATTATTTTATTCTACTTTAATATGATTTTTTGATACTGTCCTATTTTACCTATATTTTTATAAATGTGATACTTATACTATCATGAGTTGAGAGTTTATTGTTAAAGTGTCTCTCTATCCTCACAAGGTAGGGGTAAGGATTGCGCACATACTAACTTTCTCATACCTCATGATGTGAGATAATACTTGGTATGTTGTTGTTATTGTATATTTATACCACACAGAGGCGGATTCAGAATTTATGATTTATGGGTTCCTATAATGACCTTAAGCAGATAAACAATAAGTAACTGAGTTCACAATTGAATATTTATAAATATTTAGTAAAAATTTTAATACATATATAGAATATGTGCAAAAACTACTGAGTTCACGAAACCCGCTGGATCCGCCCCTGATACCACACAACCAGAAATCTCGACGGTAAATTATGATGAATTTTCTAAAGAAGAAAAGGGTAAGATAAATAGATAAAATTAAAGAGCATGAGTGGACAGAAGGATAGGAAATTACGATAAGAATGTCTCAAAAAGCCCAATCACAGCCGTAAAATGGACACACCTAGTTACGATGTGGGTCCCCCGGGAACTCAATCTCATGCACCTATCACAATCTACGGTGATTACGTTGCAGGATCACGGGCCACGTGTAACCAACATGTGAGCTCTCGTGCATGTTCTTATCTGGACCCCACCCACGTGGCAGGCCCACACCAATAGCATGTGATTTTGTCCATGCTCATCAAATGAGGAGGACACACGTGTTAAAATATGAAAGCTCCTCCGCGTGTAGCATAAAAAGATTGAGCTAATGAAATTGGATAATGGGCCAAAAGGAAGAAGAATAAGTGCGGAAAAATGACACTATATAACGCTGTAAAAAAAATTACCAAAAAATAATATAAAGTTCGTATATATCTATATATATATATATATAAATTTTGTATACTTTTTGGGTTATCAAATATAAATAATTTCTGACGGTGGCTAAAAGTGATAATACCCGAATAAATGTGAATCATGCACCTAATTAATTATTACTAACTTCGGTCCAAAATAAGTGATTTTTTGGCATTTTTTGTGGTCCAAAGTAAGTAATTTTTTTCCAAATTTCGAGAATGAATTAATTATTTTTTTCCTACATTGTCCTTGGAGTAAATAGTATTGGAATATGTGTTAGGAGTGTTTAAGTGAGATAATAAAGGTTAATATGGTCAATTTCATTGCTAGTTAATGCTAAAAGGTGAATTTCTCAATCAGTGTGAAAATATCTAAAAAAATCATTTATTTTGGACCGAAAAGAGTATGAAGATAGGAATTTAATCATACTTTCACAATTTCAATGACTTGACAATAAGTTGCTTAGCACACAAAATATTCAGTATTCACGCGGAGTCACAAGAAAGGTCGCACCCCAAGAATTTTAATGTAGGAAGTCTATTCTGACACAAACATTAATATTCAGTTGATCAGTTCTATGGCTCAAACAACTGACTTAACATGACCATAATTTTACCGTTACTTTAAGGTTACCCTGACAACATAGAAATGGCGATTCCAAAATGCATCTTTTATATATTGAGTTGTCTGAAAACATCTTTGTTGTTGGTTCAATCTGTCATAAATCTACACACCATGTGATAAACAGTTGACAGAAATATCATTAATAAATATTTTAATCTCGTGACATTCTTTAATTTGCTCTATAGATTATGACAGTTCTTCCAAAAAGATGTGATGAGTTAATATATGACCTAAGGGTGAGCTATACGTTTCAATACTGCTTATTGATACTCTAATTTTTCTTAACTTTTTTTCGAAACCCCAGGAAAACTCGCAGCCGCTACAGCCTCTGTCACAGTCTCTGCCCTTCGGGTGAGCACTCTGTGCGCACTGGGTAAACCCCCATTGTATAATAGCCTACAAACCACACAGGGAATGTAAACTGCAATAGGCAAACCCTGAGCGACAGGCTCAGGCCCAGAAGGCATTGAGAGTGGATCGATCCCAGGTGATCACTATGGATAACCCCCTCCAAACCAACTGGCCCGTCCCGAAGGAAGAGTGTATCTTTAGTAGTTTTGATGGTGTTATATGTCTCCGTCATAACTTTAAATCATGAATTCGCATCTTTGATATTACATAGAAAGTAATACACTTATGACATGGTGCTGCTCTATGCACAAATTAAAGGGTAAAAATGCATATTAGAAAACTAGCTATTCCAACCACAAATTAAAGGGAAAAAAGGCATATGAGAAAACTAAATATTCCAACCCAGGAACCTAAGGTAGGCCCATATTGCCATATGTTGAAGTTCAATTGTATTGGATTCAACATGTATGACCCAATGATGGTTTCACATCCATCTATCCAAAAGCCCAAAAGCATAGGCCCATATCAAAGTGTATTTGCTTTCGAAATTTTACCTCCTATAGCAACCCTATACACCATATTTATTATAAACCAAAATTATTTTAAAATATTATCTTTTATAGCTACATTTTTATATATTATAGCAAAATAAGTATTTATGGTATATACTACCATTGAGGCATGAAATACGCTATTTATGATTTTCCTCTCTCTTAGACAACTGGACATACCTATGTTTAAGGTGAATGTCGTTACTGTATTCATTAATACACAGCGTGAATACATGTGAATACATGCGCGACAGCTGGACTGCCCTGACTTTAGGTGCTTTTTATTGTTGTACTGAATACAACAGCGAGAATACATGTGAATACATGCGCGTACAACTGGACTGCCCTAATTTTAGGCGCTTTTTGTTCCTATATTCATAAACACATGGCGTGCATACATGTGAATACATGCGTGTACAACTGGACTACCCTGATTTTAGGCGTTTTTTGTTGTATTCATGAATACAACAACGTGAATACATGCGCGTATAGCTGGATTGCCCTGATTTTTAGGCGCTTTTTGTTGTTGTATTCATGAATACAGAAGCACGAATACAGCGAATACACTGCCGTAATAGCTGAATAGTAGCTATAAGAAGTAATTATGTATATGGTAACTAAAGGAAGTTAATAGCCACTAAACAATAGTGCTATCTGAAAATTCTTCATTTGCTTTCTATATACCAATGCTTTGGACTTCTATAGACCTATAAAATAGAAGTCTATAAAAGCAAGCATCCTGAGTTGGAAGGACAAAGGCAGAAACAAATCTAAGCTAAAGTGTGTTGCTCATCAACTCCAAGTATGGTTAATGTATCCATATATGAGACTTTTCTCTTCCAAAAGATAATGAAAAGAAATAGTCCAAGCGGAAAACCCGACAGCAAGATGTCACAATTTGAATCGTAATGTCATAACTCGTTGCCTCTTGGCTACTACTGTGCGATTAAGTCATTCCTATTCTTTCTAATTATCATGTGGCAAAAACAAAAAAATAGAGCTAGTCTTTCCAGCCTTCCTTACCAGACCGTCGTGAGGATATGCTTTTAGACGAGAAGGAAGGAGTGACCGGCACGGATGGTGCTTTGGGCGCCTCCTCATCATCCCAATCGTCATCCCAGCTATTGTCCCATCCATCAGTTGAGAGTGTCTCCGTCTTTCCGCCACTGGAAACTGGTAAATCCATGTCCAACTTTTGATACTTGTGGCCGCTACTTACTAGAAGCCTCCGTTTAAAGTACATCAAGACTGTAGCGACTAATGCAATAGCAGCCAAACACATTATTCCAAAAGATGGGAAACCATACTTGAATTGAGATGTTTTATCAGCATTGTCAATCAGACCCCTGAAATCAAGAGTGCATTGGCCATCCCCGGCCTTTATAATGATATTGTTGTCATTTCCTGCATTCCTTATAGAAACCTTCATCTGCATGTGGAGAAAGTACCTTGGTTACATGTCAAATGGATAGGAAAAAATCCAGTTTAGATAAAAATATGCTTTGCCAGAATGTTTCTCAATTCACAATAAAATTTCCTGAAGATTAATTTAAAGTGCTAAACCCCAACATGGCCACTAGACTAAAGTTGTAGACAATTAGACAAAATCCAACAATTCTTGTTCTAGTAATTAACTGCATAAACACTAAATATAGGAACTATGTTGCTCGGACTCTCCGAAAACATCGATTGGTGCGTGTCGGATCCCTAAAAAATAGTGTATTTTTGGAGGATCCGACACGGGTGCGGCAGCTGTTTTGGAGAGTCCGCGCAACATAATATAAGAATATAGATATTCTGGACGCCTTCAAGCTCTTTGCAGGTACCAAATACGGCCTATTGATTCACACTGAAACAGGAGATACCCATGTGACATGGATAGAGGCCACATGTGCACACACTTAATAGAGTTCGACATCTAAAAACGAAAACTTCAAAGTAATCCGGTACGGAAGTAACTCCTTAAGACATGTTTCATCGCAAAGTAGTTATGATGATTCAGTCAATTATCCTCTTACTAGTAAAGTCCTGTATACGAAAAATACCATATCTACGAATCTGGACTTATTATATTTCATGTAATTCAAATTGCCTCGCACATGTAAGTTATTTCCTGTTAACAAGGTTCTGATCTACCCAACCTCTTGCAGATGCACAATTTCCAAATTAACTAACCATTCACCATTTCTCTGATCAGCCGATCAGTCTTCATAGTTTGCCCATTTTGCAACGAAGTGGTAGCAAACTACATATGCCGTTTCAGCGGCAGTATTTCAGCAGAAGTCAGCAAGCTTGCCAGTAAGACAGCCCCTTGGACATACTCTTAAATTACCCCTGGCAGCAGAAGCCACAACCACTCCAGGATTTCTACATCAATATCTAAATTTGATATACCAAAGAAACAATCGCTGAGTAAATGTATTTGTTACAGCTTACACGGTAAATGATAGAGCCGTCTTCAACGAGATGTAAACCCAAACAAAGATTGCTAGCATCATAAGCATGTTAAAATTTGAAGAGTCAAAACTCACATAATTGCACCAAAAGTATGTTAAAGCTTGAAGTGTCAAAAATCACAAGTTGTATTTACCTAAAACTTAGATTAAACATAAAAGGTCTCTGATATATCTTCTTTTTTTATCGGTTAAAAGGTCTCTAATATATCAGAGGCATATTATCTCAAAATTGCAAACAGTACCACGATAACTTGGAAATGACTAATTTGATCCATCACCAGAAATAGTTTCTGGGAGCTCTACAAAGTTTATATTGGTTAACAAAAAGAACATCATAACATAACATAATCGACCAAGGTGCTCAATTTGTCAAATCGGCCAGAACGGGCGCACGTGTGTGTGTGTGTGTCTCTGTGTGTGTGTGCGCGCGCGCTCTCCACTGCAGTTGTAGTTAAGTTATCGTGTTATCATATTTTCTACTTTAACAAAAAGAGAGCATTTGATGGAAGGGGTGATCCAGAGCTACATTGCGTCCACATATTATCTTGAGAGGAAAGGGGCAAAGATCCAATCATATTTGCTCCGCTGGTTAGAGTTTTCATCAGAGTAGAAGTGTTTGTAATGATGAAAGTGGTAATTCTTTTCATATCAGAACACCTGTTTCCTCACATAGGTAGATTTCTTCCGAAGGAAGCTAGATAAAGTAAGAAATAAATTAAAGAGTAAAATGGGACGGTTATACTGTAGGTGGATCCATTCGAAAATCTTTTCAGTTGGAGCATTTAAACTTAATGGGTAAGTACGGCAAGTTGTCCACATTCAAAATCGCCGCCTACTTATCAAGAGCTGTTTCATAATGCTTTAAATAATGCTAGTGAAGTATTCTTACCCTCTGATTTTCCTTCCCTTGCAGTTCAATCTTTTCTTTCTCCAGTTGTACAAACTCAGAAGCCTTAATCAAAATATTGACAGTTCCTTTTCCCTTGTTTTGAACCAAAAGTGAAAGGTCTGGAGATTCTGGAAAGGAAAGCAACAGGTCATACTTCAGTTACTCAAACAGCAACGGCATGACATAAGATACAATTGAGTCTATCCATTTAATCAGATAGACACTTCTATCTAGAGAGTATAA
This sequence comes from Nicotiana undulata, assembly GCA_005239495.1. Classification (NCBI taxonomy): domain Eukaryota; kingdom Viridiplantae; phylum Streptophyta; class Magnoliopsida; order Solanales; family Solanaceae; genus Nicotiana; species Nicotiana undulata. The sequence goes on from ML278761.1 coordinate 29,449, forward strand.
TAATTATGAGTTTATTTATAACAAAATACAATATAAGAGCATGCTTTGAGCTATTTGATGCAGATGTGTATCACGGCCACACATCAAACAGATGAAACTACAGAGCTGATGCAGTGATTTGATTTCCATGGTATGAACAAAACATCGATGCATAAAGTCAACTTATCTCCAACTATTTTTAAAAAGTTAACATTGCCATCCCACCTTTTATTTTTGCTAGAAGAGCAACGCATATAAGTAGGACAGGAGCTAGTTATCATTTTGACTGTTTGTCAAGGGATAGGGGAAGAAAGCAGTGGCTTGGCGAGCTTGCCTTTTGAGGCATGGTTGATTGATCGATGAAAGTCCACATAGTTTTTGGCAAATAATTATAATTCCCATACATCAAAATATGCAGTAAAGCTAGATAAGAAGCTAAATTGTAAACCTGTCCAAAACTGCTTATAGAGTGTGCCAACGGCGCAGTCTATGTGAACTTGTGAAATAACCATCAAAGATCGGTCTTAGCTATAAGAACTAAGTTGGAGATAAGAACTGCGACGGACTGCCTACAGCAGATAAGAGCTTTCTAATATCTCCCGTCATTTAGGGAGCATGTTTTATAAGAACCTCCAGATGCGAGTTTAAATTTTGATGACAAATAAAAGGATACCGTTGAATATAATAAGATAAAGGGAAGTATGACAAGAGCATGCATTACCATACTGTACAGACAACTGCAACTTCTTTGTTAACATTAATATAAAAGGAAGCAACTAATAAAGGTTGTCTATAAATGGAGAACGTGAACAAAAACGTACCATTACCCGGAACTCTAAGACATGCAACCACTGATTTTTCCTTTATCGTACAGCTATAGGATGAATCACATTCTTCACCATGGAAACTCTCCTTTCTTGTAGGCAAAATCTCTTCTCTCGACTGAATTCCATCAGGCAGAATCTTTTCCATCTCACCCTGCTTCTCGGAACTAATATCTTTTGCTTTGTCTTGCTGTTCACCTTCTTTCGTCTCCTCCTTCTTGACGTCTCTCTTGGAACCGCTCTCAGTTCTTTTCTTTTCCACCTCAGCGTCTTTCAACCCTTTTCTCTCCTCACCATTTTTCGCACTGCTATCATTGGACTTGTTTTGATTCCCAACATCTGTCAACTCACCAATAATGCCACTACCATTATTCACTTTCCTTAGGTCCCCATCTTCCTTTAACTTCATTTGGTTACTCGAACTATCGTTATCCAAATGACCATCCTTTTTTCTATTCATATTTATCAGGTCTAAATTCTCATTCACACTGCTATTACTACTCAAAATTCCTGCATCCGCACCCGCCTTTTCAGCTCCATTGGTCTAACATCAAAATTGATAATCAATAAGAAACTTAAATTCTAGTATATCACATTACTTCACAGTTAAGTAGCATCAACTAAGAATCTTGAAACTTTACCCCCCCCCCCC
>MDKH01009602.1:0-79703 GCA_005239495.1 Nicotiana undulata
ATACTTCATGCCGTTGTGATCTCCATGACTATTATTCCTGTGTAGACTTATTAAATTATATTATTTGTTATTGACCCTAGTAAGTATCACGTCTACCTCTTGTCACTACTTCTTCGAGTTTAGACGGGATACTCACTGGGTACATATTTGTTTATATGTACTCATGCTACGCTTCTGTACTTAATTGTACAGGTTCTGAGGCAGGTGTATCTGGTTATCATACCGGAGCGCGATCTTGAGGGTACTTTCTGGATTAAACTACACGGTGAACTGCTCTTCCTGGCGTTCCTCAGCAGCACTATGGAGTTCTATTACTTTTTTTTTTGGATATTTCTGTCTACCCCTTCAGACAGTTGTACATTTATTTTGTCTATTTTGTATATTCCACTAGTCTCCTGTGGACTTGTGACACTAGGTCTTGGCACACGTAGTCGGTTTTCCTAGTATTTTGCCATACTGTATATGTTGGCAAACGATCTTCTGAGTTTCATTTAATCAAGTTGCATCACTTGACTGTTTTCTTTAAATGATTTCCTAACTTAAAATTTGACAAGTACTTGAACATCCAAATAAGTAAAGTAATATTGTTAGTAAACTGGTGTTGGCTTTCCTGACTCCAGTGTTGGGGGCCATCGCGAACTGAGTCGGAATTTGGGTCGTGACAACATGGTATCAGAGCTCTAGGTTCACGTAGGTCTCACAAGTCACAGGCAAACCTAGTAGAGTCTTGCGGATCGATACAGAGACGTCTGTATTTATCTTCGGGAGGCTATACGGTGTTAGGAAACCTCTCTTTATTATTATTCTATCGTGCAGTCGATGATCTTACTAAATCTCATTCTTCTATTCCCTCACAGATGGTGAGGACTCGTGCAGCTGATATTCCAGACCCGGAAGATGTCGCTACCCCCGCCGTCTGAGGCCGAGGCAGAGGCCGGGGGAGGGCACCGGCCTGAGGTATGGGACGAGGGCGTCCCAGAGTTGCTCCACTAGCACCCCTAGAGGATCCTATCACTGAGGAGTAGGGTGAGGTGCCCCTAGCATATCCAGCTCCGATGGATTTCATGACAGCACAGGGCTTCCAGCAGGTCATGGGTCGGATGATGCGGTTCATGGAAACTATGACCCCAGGCTGGTTTATTTCGAGCGGATCCTGCCACATCTCAGGCGGGAAGGGGAGTTCAGACCTCTACCGCCCAGGCCGCATGTCATGCAGCGGCACTATATCAGACTCCGAGTACTCTACGTGGGTAAAGCAGGGCCGGTACCAACAGCACTAGAGCTCAGACCAGCTGCGGACGGCGATCCGCAGAAGTTACTTGATAGATGAACTCGATTGCACCCTCCTGTCTTTGGAGGTGAGAGGGGCGAGGATGCCCAGGACTTCATTGATCGGTGCAGAGACAGACTGCACAACATGAGGATTCTGGTGTCCCATGGAGTTGATTTCATTACTTTTCAGCTAGAGGGAAGGTCCCGCAGATGGTGGCAGTCATTTATCCTTGGTAGGCCAGTAGGTTCCCCTCCTCGCACATGGGAGCAGTTCACTCAGCTGTTCCTGGACAAGTATATTCCACCCTCCGAGAGGGAACATCGGCGGTATCAGTTTGACTAGCTGGAGCAGGGGCAGATGACAGTGACAGATTACGAGGCCAGGTTTTCAGAGTTGTACCGTCATGCCCTTATGATTCTTCCTATTGAAGCCGAGAGAGTGCAGAGGTTTGTAGTTGGAATACACTTAAGTATTAGGGCCAACATGGTCCGAGAGGTGGAGATGGGTACTCCCTATCATCTTGTGGTCGAGATAGCTCGTCGGATTGAGGGTCATCGATCGAGGGGCAGAGAGCAGGGTCAGCAGGACAAGAGAGTTATATTTTCGGGAGATTTTAGAGGTGCCCCAGGCAGGGGCAGGGGTCAGTTCAGCAGAGGCCAGCATAGCAGGACTTCATATTCAGCTCCTCCACCACCTTCTCGTGGTGCTATAGGGAGACCATATTTCAGCGCCATGCCGGAGAGTTCTCATCGTCCCCCAGCTATTCAGGGTCCCTCCGGCGAGTATTCAGGTCATCAGGGGTCTCATAGTCCTTACTTCAGTGCCATGCCAGAGAGTTCTCATCGTCCCCCAGCTATTCAGGGTCCTTCTTCAGGGCAGATGGCCATGCCTCCAGTGAAATGTTATGAGTGTGGGGATTCAGTCCATGTGAGGAGGACTTGCCCCAGGTTTCGGGGAAAGGCTATTCAGCAGAGTTATCAGCATGCATTCTTAACATCGGCGCCTCGTCCACCTAGAGGTGGAGGACAGGCTGGTAGAGGACGTCGCAGAGGTGGAGGCCAGGCATGGGGAGCACATATAGCTCCTATTCAGTCCAGCGGAGGTCAGTATTCATGTACTCCAGCCAGATTCTATACTAATCTGGCCCGAGCAGATGTAGTGGCCTCAGATGCTGTGATCACATGTATTATTTCAGTATGTAGTTGAGAGGCATCAGTTCTATTTGACCTAGGATCTACTTATTCATATGTGTCAGCCTTATTTGATTATTTTCTGGATGTTCCTCGTGAGTCCTTGGGTCCTTCTATATATGTATCCACTCCCGTGGGCGATTCTGTAGTGGTAGACCAGATTTATCGGTCTTGTGTGATTACATTCTATGGGTTCGAGACTCGAGCGGACCTTCTATTGCTCGACATGGTTGATTTTGATATTATCCTGGGCATGGATTGGCTATCTCCTCATCATGCCATCTTGTATTTCCATGCCAAGACGGTTACTTTGGCCATGCCTGAGTTGCCTAAGCTGGAGTGGAGAGGTTCCTCAAATAGTTCAACTAGTAGAGTTATTTCCTTCCTGAAGGCTCGACATATGGTCGAGAAGGGTTGTCTGGCGTATCTTGCTTATGTGCGGGACACCACCGCCGAGTCTGCGACGATTGATTCAGTGCTAGTTGATCGAGAGTTTGCTGATGTATTCCCTTCAGACCTTCCGGGCATGCCTCCGGATTGTGATATTGATTTTTGCATTGATTTAGCTCCAGATACTCAACCTATTTCCATTCCCCCGTACCGTATGGCTCCTAAGGAGTTGAAGGAGTTGAAGGAGCAGCTTGAGGAGTTGTTGGCTAAGGGGTTCATCAGACCGAGTGTATCATCGTGGGATGCTCCAGTTCTATTTGTGAAGAAGAAGGATGGATCTATGCAGATGTGTATTGATTACAACCAGTTGAACAAAGTTACCATTAAGAACAAGTATCCATTGCCGCATATCGATGATTTGTTTGACCAGTTGTAGGGTGCTCGGGTGTTTTCCAAGATTGATTTGAGATCGAGATACCATCAGTTGAAGATTCGGGCTTCTGATATCCCGAAGACCGCTTTTCGTATGAGATATGGCCACTACGAGTTCCTGGTGATGTCCTTTGGCTTGAATAACGCCCCAGCAGTATTTATGGACTTGATGAACAGGTTGTTCAGGCCGTATATTGATTCCTTTGTCATCGTCTTCATTGATGACATTTTGATATACTCACGTAGCCTGGGACAGCACGAGCAGCATTTGAGAGTTGTGCTCCAGACCTTGCGAGAACAGAAGTTGTATACTAAGTTCTCCAAGTGTGAGTTTTGGTTGGATTCCGTGGCATTCCTGGGGAATGTAGTGTCCGGAGAGGGTATCAAGGTTGATCCTAAGAAGATTGAGGCAGTTCAGAGTTGGCCACGTCCTACTTCAGCTACAGAGATTAGGAGTTTCTTGGGTTTAGCAGGCTACTATCGGCAGTTTGTGGAGGGCTTTTCATCCATTGCAGCCCCATTGACTAGATTGACTCTAAAGAATGCACCGTTTCGGTGGTCCGACGAGTGTGAGGCGAGCTTTCAGAAGCTCAAGACAGCATTGACCTCAGCACCAGTTCTAGTATTGCCTTCCGATTTTGGGATGTATACAGTGTATTGCGACGCTTCACGCGTTGGCTTGGGGTGTGTGTAGATGCAGGAAGAGAGAGTTATTGCTTATGCTTCGCGCCAGCTGAATGTTCATGAGAAAAATTATCCTGTGCACGATTTGGAGTTGGCGGTGATAGTTCATGCTCTTAAGATTTGGAGGCATTACTTATATGGGGTGTCTTGTGAAGTTTATACAGACCACTGCAGCTTGAAGCACTTGTTCAAGCAGAGGGATCTTAATTTGAGGCAGCGCAGGTGGCTTGAGTTGCTGAAGGATTATGACATCACCATTCTTTATCATCCATGCAAGGCGAATGTGGTGGCAGATGCTTTGAGCAAGAAGGCAGAGAGTATGGGTAGCTTTGCTTACATTGCAGCGGAGGAGAGACCTCTAGCCTTGAACATCCAGTCCTTGGCTAATCGCTTGGTGAGATTAGATCTTTCGGAGCCTCATCGAGTTCTTGTACTTGTGGTTGCTCAGTCTTCGTTATTGGGGGAGATTAAGGCTCGGCAGTATGATGATCCGTGTTTGGCAGAGCTACGGGAGACATTGGTTCAGGGTGGTGCCAAGGAGGTTACTATTGGCGAGGATGGTGTTCTGAGACTTCAGGGCCGGTTGTGTGTCCCTAATATTGATGGCTTGAGGCAGAGGATTCTAGAGGAGGCACACAGTTCTCGGTATTCTGTTCATCCTGGTGCTTCGAAGATGTATCGTGATTTGAAGCAACATTATTGGTAGAGGCGAATGAAGAAGGATATTGTGGAGTACGTGGCTAGGTGTCTTAATTGCTAGCAGGTTAAGTATGAGCACCAGAGGCTAGGGGGCCTACTTCAGCAGATGCCCATCCTTGAGTGGAAGTGGGAGCGCATCACTATGGACTTTATGGTTGGGTTTCCTCGGACTTTGCGGAAGGTTGACGCGGTTTGGGTCATTGTGGATAGATTGACCAAATCGGCACATTTCATTCCCGTGGCTACTACTTATACTTCTGAGAGGCTAGCTCAGATTTACATTCGAGAGATAGTCCGGTTTCATGGTGTGCCGGTGTCCATTATATCAGATCGAGGTCCTCAGTTCACCTCGCACTTTTGGAGAGCATTGCACAGAGAAATGGGTACTCAGATAGATCTCAACACAGCATTTCACCCGCAGACTGATGTTCAGACGGAGCATACAATTCAGATATTGGAAGACATGCTCAGGGCATGTGTGATTGACTTTGGAGGTCAGTGGGACCAGTTCTTGCCTTTGGTCGAGTTTGCTTACAATAATAGTTATCAGTCCAGCATCGAGATGGCTCAATTTGAGGCTTTATATGGTCGGCGATGTCGTTCTCCTATCGGGTGGTTTGAGCCTGGCGAGGCTAAGTTATATGGCACGAACCTGGTGAGAGATGCCTTGGAAAAGGTGAAGTTGATTCAGAAGAGGCTCTGCACAGCACAGTTCAGATAAAAGAGTTACGCGGATCAGATGGCACGTGATGTGTCATTTATAGAGGGAGAGAAGGTTCTGCTGAAGGTTTCGCCGATGAAGGGCATTATGAGATTCGGGAAGAAGGGCAAGTTGAGCCCGAGGTTTATAGGTCCCTTCGAGGTATTGAGGCGAGTTGGGGAGGTTTCTTATAAGCTTGCCTTACCTTCCAGCTTATCAGGCGTTCATCCGATCTTTGATGTATCCAAGCTCCGTAGATATCATGCCGACTTCTCTCACGTGGTTGATTTCAACACTATTCAGTTGGATGAGAGATTGGGCTACGAGGAGGAGCCAGTTGCCATTATTGACAGACAAGATAGCCAGTTGAGATCCAAGAGAGTTTCTGTTGTAAAGGTCCAGTGGAGGGGCCAGCCAGTCAAATAGGCGACTTGGGAGTCCGAGGAGGACATGCGGAGCAGATATCCACACTTATTCAGCACATCAGGTATCATTCTAGACCTGTTTGAGGACGAACGTTTTTTAAGAGGTGAAGAATATAACGACCTGACCAGTCGTTTTGCATATTCGGACCCCGTTCCCCTGAATAAGACTTCCCGTAGCGGCTTATAGTGATTTATGACTCGCGGGGACGGGTGGTTCCCCCATTTGGAAGTGTTTAGGGCAGTATAAGAACACTTGGTTCCTTAAGGTTGGCTTTTAAGGCCAAGTTTGACTTCGGTCAACATTTTGAGTAAACGACCTCGGAATCGAGTTTCGACGGTTCCAGAAGCTCCGTATGATAATTTCGGACTTGTGCGTATGTCCGAAATGGGTTTTGGATGACCCGGGAGCGTTTCGACGCCAAATAGCGAAAATAGATTTTCCTTAAGTTCATAATATGGTTTAGAACGTGTTTTTGTGTCATCGAGGTCCGAACGGAATTTCAAGATCGGGAATAGTTTCGTTATGTCATTTATGACTTTCCTGTAAAATTTGGTGTCATTCCGAGTAGTATAGGTCAGTTCGGCTCATTGAAACTGAATTCAAGAACTTGAATTTTCTTAAGTTTGATTCTAGGGGTTTTGAGGTGTGATTTTGAGTTTTAGCGTTGTTTTGGGTGTTCTGAAGGCTAGAGCGAGTCCATAATATGATTTAGGACCCTTTGGTACCATTGCACGGGGGCTCGGGTAGGCCCAGGTGCCTCCCGGACACCAAACGGGGCCAAAAACCAGCAACTTCAGCTGATGGTGCACCAAGTCTGGTGTGACCGTAGGTGCGGTTGCCCAGATCGCAGGTGCGAGACCGCCCCTGTGGTCAAGGCCTCGCAGGTGCGGCCCCAAGGGAGATGGTCCAAATCCCCAGGTGCGGACCTTTCTCCGCAGGAGCGGATCCGCTGGTGCAGAAATCCTTCCGCAGGTGCGAGGCCGCAGGTGCGGTCCTCGAGCCGCAGGTGCGAGATCACTGAAGGCAGTGAGCTCATTTAATACGGGACTTAACCATTTTTCACCATTTCTTCTCCACCATAGCGATTTTGAGAGCTCACAAGAGGGTATTCTGTCTAGCTACTAAGAGGTAAGTAATTTCCATTTAGATGTTGGTCTATTACATCAAATCTTAGGTAGATTAACACCCAATTAGTGCAAATCAAAGGGGTTAGAGTGGAAACCTAGGGTTGATGAACTTTAGAGAATTTCACCACCTAACTACCATGAAATCATACAAAAACTATATATTAATGATCCTTAGGTTAGGGGTGAGTGTTTTCTTCAAAATTTTACGGAATCCGAGCATGTGGGCCTGGGGGTGTATTTTGGGATTTCTTCAAGAATGATGAATTAGCTAAACTAATAGGATAATTTCATACTCTTGAGTGTATAGTGACGTATTTATATATCATTTGACTAGTTTCGAGTCCTTGCGTGACGAGTTGGGAGTTTCGAGCGCTTTCGTGACCTGGGAAGTAGGTTCTACGCGAGGTGATTCTCCTTTCCAACCTTGTAAGAGGGAATTGTTCCCATAGGTAAATGTAAATTATTAAATTATCCTTATTTGCGGGGGCTACGCACGCGCAAAGTGGTGAGAGTCCGTGCATAGCTACTACTATGTTATGTCGGGTAGAATTTAGGATTCACAAGCATGCCTTATGTGCCTTACCTGTATCTTTACATGTGTTCCTAATTGCTTATTATCTTTGAAATTGACATAAGGACATTAGGAAGTTATGTGTAAGTTTAAATTCTTAAATCTCTATTTTCAAGTATAATCCATGATAAATTCCTGAATTTCCTGATAATTTTGTGTATGTATACGAGCACCCGTGTCGCATGTATGATTCGTGAGTGGGGTAGCCTTATAATTATGTCAACCGCGTCGCATGATCGATTCGCGAGCGGGGTAATAGATGCATCTATGGTTCGAGCCGTTCGACCCTCGGCAGTGCACATTTATTTTTGCAACGCTTCGGCCGTACGCTTCGGCATACTATGTGCTATGTATTTGACTGAGAGTCTTGTTATTATTAAAGAAATTGCTTCATTTGGAAGGGGAACTTGGGATTTTTGTGATAATTGCTATTTGACTCATGAGAATAAATGGCCGTTTTATATAATTGATACTTCATGCCGTTGTGATCTCCATGACTACTATTCCGGTCTAGACTTAGTAAATTATATTATTTGTTATTGACCCTAGTAAGTATCACGTCTACCTCTCGTCACTACTTCTTCGAGTTTAGACGTGATACTCACTGGGTAAATATTTGTTTATATGTACTCATGCTACGCTTCTGTACTTAATTGTACAGGTTCTGAGGCAGGTGTATCTGGTTATCATACCGGAGCGCGATCTTGAGGGTACTTTCTGGATTAGACTACACGGTGAGCTGCTTTTCCTGGCGTTCCTCAGCAGCACTGTGGAGTTCTATTACTTTTTTTTTTGGATATTTCTGTCTACCCCTTCAGACAGTATTACATTTATTTTGTCTATTTTGTATATTCCACTAGTCGCATGTGGACTTGTGACACTAGGTTTTGGCTTATGTAGGTTGTTTTCCTAGTATTTTTCCATACTGTATATGTTGGCAAACGATCTTCTGAGTATTATTTAATCAAGTTGCATCACTTGACTGTTTTCTTTAAATGATTTCCTAACTTAAAATTTGACAAGTACTTGAACATCCAAATAAGTAAAGTAATCTCGTTAGTAAACTGGTGTTGGCTTTCCTGACTCCGGTGTTGGGCGCCATCGCGACCCGAGTCGGAATTTGGGTCGTGACAACATGGTATCAGAGCTCTAGGTTCACGTAGGTCTCACAAGTCACAGGAAAACTTAGTAGAGTCTCGCGGATCGATACAGAGACGTCTGTATTTATCTTTGGGAGGCTATAGGGTGTTAGGAAACCTCTCTTTATTCTTATTCTATCGTGCAGTCGATGGTCTTACTAAATCTCATTCTTCTATTCTCTCACAGATGGTGAGGACTCGTGCAACTGATATTCCAGACCCGGGAGATGTCGCTACCCCCGCCGTCCGAGGTCGTGGCAGAGGTCGGGCGACGACACCGACCCGAGGTAGGGGACGAAGGCGTCCCAGAGTTGCTCCATTTTCACCCCAGAGGATCCTATCACTGAGGAGCAGGGCGAGGTGCCCCCAACAGATCCAGCTCCGATGGATTTCATGACAACACAGGGCTTCTAGGAGTCCATGGGTCATATGTTGCGGTTCATGGACACTATGACCCAGGCTGGTTTATTTCCAGCGGATCCTGCCACATATCAGGTGGGATGGGGAGTTCAGACGCCTACCGCCCAAGCCGCAGGTCATGCAGCGACAGTATATCAGACTCCAGGTACTCTGCCTGTGGGTGGAGCACGACCGGTAGCAGTAGCACCAGAGCTCAGACCAGATGCGGACGGCGATCCAAAAAGTGACTTGATAGATGGACCCGATTGCACACTCATGTCTTCGGAGGTGAGAGGGGCGAGGATGCCCGGGACTTCATTGATCAGTGCAGAGACAGACTGCACAACATGAGGATTCTGGAGTCCCATGGAGTTGATTTCACTACTTTTCAGCTAGAGGACAGGGCCCGCAGATGGTGACAGTCATTTATCCTTGGTAGGCCAGTAGGTTTCCCTCCTCTCACATGGGAGAAGTTCACTCAACTGTTCCTGGACGTATATTCCACCCTCTGAGAGCGAAGAGATGCGATATCAATTTGAGCAGCTGGAGCAAGGGTAGATGACAGTGACAGATTACGAGGCCAGGTTTTTAGAGTTGTCTCATCATGCCCTTATGATTCTTCCTACTGATGCCGAGATAGTGTGGAGGTTTGTTGCTGGTCTACACTCAGGTATTAGGGCCAACATGGCCCGAGAGGTGGAGATGGGTACTCCCTATCAGCTTGTGGTCGAGATAGCTCGCCGGATTAAGGGTTATCGATCGAGGGGCATAGAGCATGGTCAGCATGACAAGAGAGTTAGATTTTCGGGATATTTCAGAGGTGCCCCAGGCAAGGGCAGGGGTCAGTTCAGCAGAGGCCAGCCTAGCAGGCCTCCATATTCAGCTCCTCCACCACCTTCTCGTGGTGCTCCAGTGAGACCATATTTCAGCACCATCCCGGAGAGTTCTCATCGTTCCCCAGCTATTTAGGGTCCCTTCGGCGGGTATTCAGGTCATCAGAGGTCTCCTAGTTCTTACTTCAGTGCCATGCCAAGAGAGTTCTCATCGTCCCCAAGCTATTCAGGGTCCTTCTTCAGGGCAGTAGGCCATGCCTCCAGTGAAATGTTACGAGTGTGGGGATTCAGGCCATGTGAGGAAGACTTTCCCCAGGTTTCGGGGCAAGGCTATTCAGCAGAGTTATCAGCCTGCATTCTCAGCACCGGCGCCCCGTCCACTAGAGGTGGAGGACATGCTGGTAGAGGACATCCCGGAGGTGGAGGCTAGGTAGGGGGAGCACAACTAGCTCCTATTCAGTCCAGTAGAGGTCAATGTTCAGGTACTCCAGCCAGATTCTATGCTATTCCGGCCCGAGAAGATGCAGTGGCCTCAGATGCCGTGATCACATGTATTATTTCAGTATGTGGTAGAGAGGCATCAGTGTTATTTGACCCATGATCTACTTATTCATATGTGTCAACCTTATTTGCTTGTTTTCTGGATGTTCCTCGTGAGTCCTTGGGTCCTCCTATATATGTATCCACTCCCGTGGGCGATTCTGTAGTGGTAGACCATATTTATCGGTCTTGTGTGATTACATTATGTGGGTTCGAGACTCGAGCGGGCCTTCTATTGCTCGATATGGTTGATTTTGAGATTATCCTGGGCATGGATTGGCTACTCCTCATTATGCCATCTTAGATATCCATGCCAAGACGGTTACTTTAGCTATGCCTGAGTTGCCTAAGCTGGAGTGGAGAAGTTCCTCAAATAGTTCAGCAGTAGAGTTATTTCCTTCCTGAAGGCTCGACATATGGTCGAGAAGGGTTGTCTAGCGTATCTTGCTTATGTGCGGGACACCACTGCCGAGTCTCCGACGATTGATTCAGTGCAGTTGTTTGAGAGTTTGCTGATGCATTCCGTTCAGACCTTCCGGGCATGCCTCCGGGATCGTGATATTGATTTAGCTCCAGATACTCAGCTTATTTCCATTCCCCCGTACCGTATGGCCCCTAAGGAGTTGAAGGAGAAGCTTGAGGAGTTGTTGGCTAAGGGGTTCATCAGACCGAGTGTATCGTCGTGGGGTGCTCCAGTTCTATTTTTGAAGAAGAATGATGGATCTATGCGGATGTGTATCGATTACCGCCAGTTGAACAAAGTTACCATTAAGAAAAAGTATCCATTTCCACGCACCGATGATTTATTTGACCAGTTAGAGGGTGCTCGGGTGTTTTCCAAGATTGATTTGAGATCGGGATACCATCAGTTGAAGATTCGGTCTTCTGATGTCCCGAAGACCGCTTTCCATACGAGATATGGCCACTACGAGTTCCTGGTGATGTCCTTTGGCTTGACTAACGCCCCAACAACATTTATGGACTTGATGAACATGGTGTTCATGCCATATATTGATTCCTTTGTCATCGTCTTCATTGATGACATTTTTATTTATTCACGTAACTTGGGAGAGCACCAGCAACAATTGAGAGTTGTGCTCCAGACCTTACGAGAACATAAGTTGTATGCTAAGTTCTCCAAGTGTGAGTTTTGGTTGGATTCTGTGGCATTCCTGGGGAATGTAGTGTCCGGAGAGGGTATCAAGGTTGATCCTAAGAAGATTGAGGCAGTTCAGAGTTGGCCATGTCCTACTTCAGCTACAGAGATTAGGAGTTTCTTGGGTTTAGCATGCTACTATCGGCGGTTCATGGAGGGCTTTTCATCAAATGCAGCCCCATTGACTAGATTGACTCTGAAGAATGCTCCGTTTCGGTGGTCCGACGAGTGTGAGACGAGTTTTCAGAAGCTCAAGACAACATTGACCTCAACACTAGTTCTAGTATTGCCTTCCGGTTTTGGGATGTATACAGTGTATTGCGACGCTTCACGCGTTGGCTTGGGTGTGTGTAGATGAAGGAAGGGAGAGTTGTTGCTTATGCTTCGCGCCAGCTGAAGGTTCATGAGAAAAATTATCATGTGCACGATTTGGAGTTGGCGACGATAGTTCATGCTCTTAAGATTTGGAGGCATTACTTATATGGGGTGTCTTGTGAAGTTTATACAGACCACCGCAACTTGCAGAACTTGTTCAAACAGAGGGATCTTAATTTGAGGCAGCGCAGGTGGCTTGAGTTGCTGAAGGATTATGACATCACCATTCTTTATCATCCAGGCAAGGCGAATGTAGTGGCAGATGCTTTGAGCAGGAAGGCGGAGAGTATGAGTAGCTTGGCTTACATTGCAGCGGAGGAGAGACCACTAGCCTTGGACATCCAGAGGGCACGTGATGTGTCATTTATGGAGGGAGATAAGGTTATGCTGAAGGTTTGCCCTATGAAGGGCGTTATGCGATTCGGGAAGAAGGGCAAGTTAAGCCCGAGGTTTATAGGTCCCTTCAAGGTATTGAGGCGAGTTGGGGAGGTTGCTTATGAGCTTTCCTTACTTCCCAGCTTATCAGGAGTTCATCCGATCTTTCATGTATCCATGATCCGGAGATATCACTCCGACTTCTCTCACGTGGTTGATTTCAGCACTATTCATTTGGATGAGAGATTGGGCTACGAGGAAGAGCCAATTGCCATTATTGAAAGACAGGATCGTCAGTTGAGATCCAAGAGAGTTTCTGCGGTAAAGGTCCAGTGGAGGGGCCAGCCAGTCGAGGAGGTGACTTGGGAGTCCGAGGAGGACATGCGGAGCAGATATCCACACTTATTCAACACACCAGGTATCATTCTAGACCCATTTGAGGACGAACGTTTGTTTAAGAGGTGGAGAATGTAACGATCCGACAGGTCGTTTTGCGTATTCGGATCCCGTTCCCCTAAATAAGACTTCCCGTAGCGGCTTATAGTGATTTATGACTCGCGGGGACGGGTGGTTCGGGATCTGGAAGTGTTTAAGGAAGTATTGGAATACTTGGTTCCTTAAGGTTGGCTTTTAAGGCCAAGTTTGACTTCGGTCAACATTTTTAGTAAACGACCTCGGAATCGAGTTTCGACAGTTCCAGTAGCTCCGTATGATGATTTCAGACTTGTGCGTATGACCGAAATGGGTTTTGAATGACCCGGGAGAGTTTCGATGCCAAATAGGGAAAATAGATATTCCTTAAGTTCATAATATGGTTTAGAACGTGTTTTCGTGTCATCGAGATCCGAACGGAATTTTGAGACCGGGAATAGTTCCGTTATGTCATTTATGATTTGCCTGTAAAATTTGGTGTCATTCCGAGTAGTATAGGTCGGTTCAGCTCATTGAAATCCAATTCAAGAACTTGAATTTTCTTAAGTTTGATTCTAGGGATTTTGAAGTGTGATTTTGAGTTTTAGCGTTGTTTTGGGTGTTCCGAAGGCTAGAGCGAGTCTGTAATATGATTTAGGACTTGTTGGTACTATTGCACGGGGGCTCGGGTGGGCCCAGGTGCCTCCCGAACACCAAACGGGGCCAAAAACCAGCAGCTTCAGCTGCTGGTGCACCAGGTCTGGTGTGACCGCAGGTGCGGTTGCCCAGATCGCAGGTGTGAGACTACCCCTGTGGTCAAGGCCTCGCAGGTGCGGCCCTAGGGGAGATGGTCCAAATCCGCTGGTGCAGACCTTTCTCCGCAGGAGCGGATCCGCTGGGGCGGAAATCCCTCCGCAGGTGCGAGACCGCATGTGCGAGACCGCAGGTGCGAGATCACTGAAGGAAGTGAGCTCATTTAATATGGGACTTAACCATTTTTCACCATTTCTTCTCCACCACAGGCGATTTTGAGAGCTCACAAGAGGGTATTCGGCCTAGCTACTAAGAGGTAAGTAATTTCCATTTACATGTTGGTCTATTACATCAAATCTTAGGTAGATTAACACCCAATTAGTGCAAATAAAAGGGGTTAGAGTGGAAACCTAGGGTTGATGAACTTTAGAGAATTTCACCACCTAACTACCATGAAATCATACAAAAACTATATATTAATGATCCTTAGATTAGGGGTGAGTGTTTTCTTCGAAATTTTCCGGAATCCGAGCATGTGGGCCTGGGGTGTATTTTGGGATTTCTTCAAGAATGATGAATTAGCTAAACTAATAGGAGAATTTCATACTCTTGAGTGTATATTGACGTATTTATATATCATTTGACTAGTTTCGAGTCCTGCCTATAGGATTCTGCAACC
The DNA here is from genome assembly GCA_005239495.1 of Nicotiana undulata. Lineage (NCBI taxonomy): Eukaryota > Viridiplantae > Streptophyta > Magnoliopsida > Solanales > Solanaceae > Nicotiana > Nicotiana undulata. The sequence goes on from MDKH01009602.1 coordinate 14,153, forward strand.
TTAACTTGTTTAAAATCTGCAATTGTCAAGTGTTAATTAGTTTGCGTGCATTTGTTGTCTAAGTGCGGAGGCCAACTTGCCTTATTTACTTATACATTAAAGTCCAAATTGTTTTTGTATGTCGCCTAGTTTTCTCCCTTTTGAGCAACCCAAGGTACAAATGCCTCCTGGACCATAGGCGTGGGACGGGTAGCGCACGCATAAGGTACGATTTAGAATCAACTAGTGCGCTTTAGGTAAACAACTTAAAGATAGTAATCGGGTAGGAGGAGATGATAGTCTGTGCCCACTGAATAGTACGAGTAACACCCCACCTCGAGGGAGTTACGAAGTATTATTTATGTTGCACTTGGTGATCCTTTAGGCTAAGAACTTAGGACCTCCCACCTTTGCTTTTAAAATCAATCATTTTGTTTATTTTCCCAATTTTGTCTTTTCTCTTTTTGCTCTGACTAATTCATATATTTAGAGTTCGGCCAGGACCTACAGTTGTGGACCTCGAGGAGTGCCTAACATCTTATCCTCGCGGTAATTTGAGCCCTTACCCGATTTTTGGTGACACAAACTGGTTAAACCTGAGTTACTTGCAAATAGGTGCCCTAACGCACCTCTAACCCGTTAGGTGGCGACTCTCTTTTAACACCCTTCCTTAAAAGAGTTGTCACGTGTCGAAACCCAATTTCGCGAGAAAAAGGGGCGCGACAGCATGATCCTTATTACCCTCTTGAGCAACCAGTACTACATTTGAGCCAATCCTTTCATCAGGCCGACATGATGTGGGGATCTGAAGAAGATGAAGTTTTAGCTGGCTTAAGAAATATGTTCTTGGAAGATGAAGACATGGATTGCAACACAATTGTTGAGGAATAGGAAGGCCTCGTCATTCAGACAGTGGAGAAGGGAGCTGTTCTCAGGAACTGGACAGCTACACCATCACGGGCCCGTCGAGTTTCGATTATTATTATTACTTATCCTGATGAACCAACAACACATGTAATGAGACAACGCAACATAAGGATAGTGATTCCGAGTAAATAGAAGAAGAAGATATAATACTTGAGGATATTGTCAGAGAAGTGGAAAATTTTGAGAACAAGCCTAAGTCCAATTTTGACGAAACTGAGATAGTCAAATTGGGAGATTCCAAAACAGTCAAAGAAACTCGTATACGTATTCACCTGTCACCATCAGCAAAAGAAGAGTACATCTGTTTCTTGAAAGAGTATCGAGATATTTTTTCATGGTCTTATGATGATATGTATGGTTTGAACACATCTATGGTGGATCATAAACTACCTACCAACCCTATGTGTCCGCCTGTAAAGCATAAGCTTAGAAACTTCAAGCCAAATATGAGTCTAAAAATTAAAGAAAAGGTCACCAAGCAGATCAAAACTAAGGTTCTCAGAGTGGTTGAATATCCAACCTGGTTCGCTAATATTGTGCAAGTTCTGAAGAAGGATGGGAAAGTTAGAGTATGTGTTGACTATCATGACTTAAACAGAGCAAGTCCTTAAGATGATTTCCCGTTACCCAATATACACATAATGATCGACAATTGTGCCATGAATGAACTCCAATCTTTTGTGGACTTCTTCGCGGGATATCATCATATCTGAATGGATGAAGAAGATGCCGAGAAGACAGCCTTTATTACGCCATGGGGAGTGTATTTCTATAAAATGATGTTGTTTGGTTTGAAGAACGATGGAGCTACTTATATGAGGGCCATGACAATCATTTTCGACGACATGATACACAAGGAGATACAAGTGTATGTGGACGACATAATCATCAAATCCAAGAAGGGTACAGATCACATAGCAGACTTGAGGAGGTTCTTTGATCGGCTTCGAAGGTATAATTTGAAATTGAACCCCGCAAAATGTGCTTTTGCAGTCCCGCTGGAAATTTGTTAGGATTCATCATCAGCTGCTAAGGAATTGAGTTGGATGTGTCAAAGGTCAAGGCTATCCGAGATTTTCCACCTCCAAGGAACAAAAAAGATGTGATGAGCTTCTTGGGGCATCTCAACTACATCAGACGCTTCATAGCACACTCAACTGTGGTCTGTGAGCCAATTTCCAAAATGTTAAAGAAGGATTCCGCGAGAAGTTGGACTGAAGAATGCCAGAAAGCTTTTGAGAAAATCAAGGAATTTTGTCCACACCACAAGTCCTGGTCCCGCCGGAACCTGGTAGACCTTTGCTACTCTATATGTCTGTACCAATGGGGCTTTCGGTTGTGTTTTGGGACAACACAAAGAAATAGGGAGAAAATAACATGCCATATACTATCTGAGTAAGAAGTTCACACCCTATGAGGCGCAGTATTCTTTGCTGGAGCGCACCTGCTGTGCCCTGACATGGATAGCTCAGAAGTTGAGGCATTACTTATGTTATTACACTACATATCTCATATCAAGGATGGATCCTATGAAATACATTTTCCAGAAACCCATGCCTACAAGGAAGCTGGTAAAATGGCAGATATTGTTGAGTGAATTTGACATTGACTATGTAACTCAGAACGCGGTCAAGGGACAAGCATTAGTAGATGGCAGAAAATCATGTAGGAGGAGAGTACGAACTGTTGAAAACGTATTTTCCCGATGAAGAAGTATCATTTGTAGGATAAGATATCGTCGAAACCTACGACGGTTGGAGAATGTTTTTCGATGGGGCTGCAAATTTCAAAGGAGTGGGTATCATAGTTGTTTTGGTGTCAGAAACAGGTCAACATTACCTGGTATCCGCAAAGCTCAGATTTCCGTGCACCAACGATAAGGTAGAATATGAGGCTTGCATCTTGGGGCTTAATTTGTCCATTGACATGAATATCCAAGAAATGTTGGTAATTGGTTATTCAAACCTTTTAGTACATCAGGTTCTAGGAGAATGGGCTATAAATAATACCAAAATATTACCATATATGTACTATGTGCAAGAGTTGATGAAGAGATTCACAAAAGTAGAGTTCAAACATGTTCCGAGAATCCAGAATGAGTTCACAGATGAATTGGCCACCCTGTCTTCCATGAAACAACACCCGGGCAAGAATTTCATCGAACCTATTCCAATAAGGATCCATAATCAACCAGCTTATTGCGCTCATGTTGAAGAAGAAACGGATGGAATCCGTGGTTCCATGATATCAAAGAATACTTGGCAAAATGAGAGTACCCGGAGCATGCAAATCATACTCAGAAACACACACTCCGAAGATTATCCAACACTTCTTCCAAAGTGGAGGAATTCTGTACAGAAGAACTCCCGACCTAGGATTATTAAGGTGTGTTGACGCCAAGGAAGCTTCCAAACTGCTCAAAGAGATACATGCAGGAACTTGCGGACCACACATGAGTGGTTTCGTTTTAGCCAATAAGATATTAAGAGCAGGATATTTTTGGATGACTATGGAAACAGACTACATCAGGTATGTTCAAAAGTTTCATCAGTGCCAAATACATGCCGATATGATACGGGTGCCACCAAATAAACTCAATGCAACAAGTGCACCTTGGCCTTTTGCCGCTTGGGGAATGGATGTCATCGGTCCGATCGAACCCACCGCTTCAAATGGGCATAGGTTCATTTTAGTGGCCATAGACTACTTTACAAAATGTGTTGAGGTTGCATCTTACAAAGTTGTAACCAAGAAAGTCGTCGCAAATATTTTCAGGGATCGTATTGTTTGTCGATTCGTGGTGCCAGAATCCATCATCACCGACACCGCCAACCTCAATAGTGAATTGATGAAATCTATGTGTGAAATTTTCAAGATCAAACATAAGAATTCCACAGCATATAGGCCTCAAATGAATGGATCTGTGGAGGCCGCAAACAAGAATATCAAGAAAATATTGAGAAAGATGGTAGACAACCAAAAGAAATGGCACGAGAAACTACCATTTGCCTTATTGGGGTATCATACCACAGTACGCACATCAACTGGAGCAACCCCCTACTTGTTGGTATACGGTACTAAGGTTGTCATTCCCGCCGAAGTCGAAATTCCTTCTTTAAGAATTATACAAGAGGCTGAACTCAGCGACGTAGAATGGATACAAAGTCTCTATGAACAATTAGCTCTTATTGACGGGAAAAGAGTGAATGCGGTATGCCATGGTCAACTTTACCAGAACAGAATGTCCAGAGCTTTCAACAAAAGGGTCATACCTAGACAGTTCACACCGGGGCAACTGGTGCTGAAGTGGATCTTCCCACATCAAGATGAAGCCAAAGGGAAACTTTCACCCAATTGTCTAGGGCCTACATGGTTCATATAGTAATAACAGGAGGAGCACTCATACTTGTAGAAAGGACGGAGAAATTTGGCCAAAGCCTATCAATTCAGACGCAGTTAAGAGATACTATGTTTAGATTGTTTACATTTATTCATATGATGTAATTGAACTACGATTTACATGATTCCCGTTTAAGAGGGGATACATAGGCAGCCTTGTGGATTCGGTCGCAACTCAATAAAACCTTCATTTTACACCATGGTCAGAAACTATGGCAGAATTTTGAGGAGGATCCTCAAAATTTTGGAGCAAGTTTAGACAACTTCGTCATATGCAGAACGATCAAAGAATCGCTTATTGAACTGGGGAAGAATTTTGAGGAGGACCCTCAAAATTCTAATTCAAAGAAGTCGCACTGTCTTTAAAAGTGTCACAGTCATTGGTTCATCTAACTTACTTGATATTGCATACTACTATGTTTTTAATTAGCTACATTCATCAAATGCACGCATATTTTCTTTATTTTATAAACAGCCAGATACTACCCAGGATAACTCGAACAGGATCTCGAAATAAGAGCAAAAGCAAAGCAAGAATGTGAAAGCACGAACCAACCTTCCCCGCAAAACTCACAATTTTTCTTTGGTTGCAGACACAATGGACATAACAGGAATACTTGCAAATACGTATACATAACGACAAAGTTGCCAAACGCAAACACATCTCCGGCTAAGAAATACTCTTCTATCACTCATTGCCTTTCTTTGCATGAGACTAAGCACTGTCTCCTCTTTTTTTGCACGAGGCAAAGCACTGCCTCCCTAATTGCATGAGGCTAAGAATTGCCTCCCTAATTACATAAGGCTAAGCTCTGCCTTTCCTTGCATGAGACTAAGCATTGTCTCCTAATTGCATGAGGCTAAGCATTGCCTCCCTAATTGCATAAGGCTACGCTCTGCCTTTCCTTGTATGAGACTAAGCACAGTCTCCTAATTGCACGAGACTAAGCATTGTCTCCTAATTGAATTAGACTAAGCATTGTCTCCTAATTGCATGAGACTAAGAACTGTCCCCCTTTTCTTGAATGTGGCTAAGAATTGCCTCCCTAATTGCATAAGGCTAAGCTCTGCCTTTCCTTGCATGAGACTAAGCACTATCTCCTAATTGCATGAGACTAAGCACTGTATCCTAATTTCATGAGACTAAGCACTTTCTACTAATTGCATGAGACTAAGAACTGTCTCCCTTTCTGTGCATCGAGACTAAGCATCGTCTCCTTTTCTCACATCAGGCTAAGCATTGCCTTTTCAATTGTCTACGGCCAAACATTGCCTTATCCTTGCATAATACCAAATGCTACCTCCGTTATTCTACTTGAAACCTAGCACTATTTTCTACCTTCCCGAGACTAAGCTCTGCCCTAATCTTATACAAGACTAAGCTCTGTCTTGTTTCGCTTCGCATATAACCAAGAATCATGTCTTTGCATCTCATGGGCTGAAACATCACCATTTTATCCAAAGGCGTCATAGTCTGAAGGCATCATCCGCATAGCCGGAGGACACCATGCCATGGCCTAAGTATCTCTCAATATTGCACATCATTATTCATAGGCGTCATGGTTCAGAGGCACCATTTTCATGGACCGAGAACATCATTTCATGGCCTGCAAATCCTCTATCACGTGATTCATGCCCAAGACATCATGGTCTAAGGACACCATCCTCATCGTTAAAAGACAACTTTCACGGTCCAAAGGGAATTTGCATCATGTTTAAATTCTCGCAATAATCCCATATATACTTGCATGCATTGTGTTTAAGTTTTACAGGTAATCCAGTAGGTAACCGTTCTCTTAATGGGAGCAATCTTCGCTCCGGTTTCCGTTCAATACTCACAACCTGCAATTATTTCAAATACAATCAACCGCCATCAGTTACCCACTTTTACCTGATAACTGCTCAAATACTCGTTATGAGATACATCCATTCACGATTTCATATAAACTCATCTGATATTGTCCTACCTAAAAGAACAATTTCCGAAGCATACGACCATTCCTACAACAACTCCATCATCTCAGTTCTCAGCTGGATACAGAACTACACACGACATGATTCCCATAATACCTGAGATATGTAGGCAACTCAGGCACCAGAGTTCAGCCTCTATTTTTCAAATCATCCCATTCGGTCAAAATCGGTCATTATTTCTTTACCCGGTAATTCTTTTTTCATTCCCGGGTAAAGTGGAAAATGCAAATATATTTTCAAAAGAGCATAGTTGCATCATCATATAGTTTACAAACCTATACAAGCATTTTTCATAATTTTTAAAAGCCCCAAGTTAATTTCTTTCTATATTTTATTATATAAATATCTAATAATTATCCTTCAAATTATTTTGTGATGACTTAATCATGCAAACCTATTATTTACACCATGTATGTTTTATAAGATTTGACTTAAATTTTTTTTATAATTGCATTTGCATTTTTAGGCTAATTGAATATTTTTTTCAATAATAGCCTATGTTCATGTATAATTATATCATTTGTGCCAAAATTACTTTTTATATTTTTATAATGTTAAGTTATTATTTTCAATCATTTTAGTGCACAAATAATATTTTTTGTTATTTATTAATTACTTTTATAAATTATTTTTGATAAATATTGGGTATTTAAACAACATCCCAATTTTAAAACCAATTTAGGACCAAATGAATGACCCAAAACACTCAAATACCTAGCCCAATTACCCCAGCCCAAAGCCAAACGACCCATGACTAATACCCGGTCGCGACCCGCTTTTAAACGACCCGCCCGTCTAATTTTTTATCTCAGTCGCTGATCTCTCAAGATCAACGGCCATCATCCATTCCCCCCCCCCTTTTAATTAACCTAACCCCAGAAACCCTACCCCATTTTCCTAAAGACCGTCGCTCCTATTCTCTCTGTTACTCCTCTCTTCTCCACTAAACCCTAGCCACCTCCCCCTAAATCCCTCTCCTAATTTCACTAATAATGGGATTTGATTACCATGTTCTTGCCATATTTGACCCATTTTGGTACTGGTTGTTAGTTTGTGGTGTTACCTAGGTGCTTGCCTAAACATGGCAAGCAACATCTTCCGTAATCGAATCAAATGGTTCAAATATCTGATTTTGAGCACTATTTCATCTACGTACGTTCAATACTACACTGTGTGAGTTCGATTTTGTTTAGATTCTGCTGATTTACACTTTTCCTAAAAGAATTAGGGTTTACAAATTTCTCTTTTAAATTGATTTCAAATCAATTTGCATGTTTCTTTTCCTTGTGTGTTGCTTAAATTACTCCAATTCCATATGTGTTTGCTCGACTTTGGACTGCTATATAAACCCCTCCCCCATTCCTTTTTGGAAAGACTTTGAATCGCTAAAATTTCCACTAAAAAGCTAAAGATTTTCACTTTGTTGTTCGCTTATTCTTCTGTTCTACTTTGGCTCTTGGCCGGCTGAAGGCCAAGGCCACCAGAATTCCTTTTTTTTGACCTTCCTTGGGTGTGAGCATTGCCCTGGGTTCCTTGAAGCCCTTGGAACTTAACACATCTAAGGTTTTGGGTCATACTGCTTTGTTGACGTTCAAAGTGATTCTGTTCTTTTCTTGTTTATCTCCTTGTCAATCAGTAACTGGTGAGTTCTTAACCTCTGCAATGTTCATTCTCTTTTGTTCCTGATTAGCATATTCATGCCTCTAAAATTGCATAACCTAACATGTTTTCTAGACTACCTCTATGTGTAATTCTACTTATGATATGAACCTCTCTAAGCATTTGCTCATGCCTAAATTGCCAGTTCTAAAATGTATTTGCGTTTAACTTGAGCAATTTAGACTGTTTAAAGTTCGTTTAGCTTAATGTATTGGTATTTTGAGTGTTTACATTGGCTATATGGCCTCATTTTGTTTCCTGCCTTGCCCTAGATTTCTATAGTGATTGATTTGTATCTGTGATATGCCCTAATCTGTGTTAAAACCATCATTCTAGCTATGATTTGCTCCTATGATCATTTTGTCACCTAGTATGTCCTTACCCTGCTCAACTCCATACTCCCTAGAAACTAGTTGGAACCTTTTAGAGTAGTTTCTTAACTTGTGTCCTCTATAACATATGATTATGTTTGCCCTATTGGTATGAGTTGCACTGTTTAACCCCTGGTGTTTAGCATAATTTGACTCTTAGGCTTGAACCTGTTAAGTTAATGTCATATTGTTTGTCTTACTGGCCTAATGCACCTTTGCTTATTAACTTTGTAATCCCAGAAGCCATGATCCCCCTTGTTTCTTACAGATTTACCATGTCCCAATGTTCTAAGTATGGACTTGAAACATTAACATGTATCTTGAGTTTGTGTACCCTCTGTGTTGATATGTTCATTATGTGATCACTTCTGCAATGTTATTTTTAAAAATGCAAATGCACTTCTTCAAACTCACATGCCAAATAGTGTCATTCTCACATAGAAGGCAAGTAAACTAGGTTGTACATCTATACTCAACAATATCAAGAATCCTTTTTAACCGATAAGAGTGCTTAACTATATGTATGCTTGTGCAAGTGTTCTAACATAGTTTATGCCAGGTAGTAAGTATAGAAAAAGAAATGGACCGCACGTAGAATGTTTTCCCATAATTTTCCACAGAATAGAACTCACACAGGTAAGTGCACCACTACACAAATATCAACAACAAGAATGCCCTCAGGCTATCACAAGTCATCACAAATCAATCCATAACAAAACCTACCTTGTGTCGCCACGTGTGCAATAGTGAAGTTAATGCCTGCCTTGTCTCACCACACGTGCATAATAATATTCCCACCTTACCTCGCCACATGCGCAACCCACATATATATATAGCCCCCTTGTCATGCCGCATGTGCAAATATCAATAGTAACAATAGCACGATAGAAACCTCGTGCAACCACATAACAACAACCGCACTGCAGAAACCTTATGCATCACAATAACAACCGCACGGTAGAAACCTCATGCATCACAAAAACAATAATACTAATACAAAGGTTCGATAAATAAATCAACTCATAAATTCTAGAACTCAAAGAAATGAAAGAACAAGTTCACAAGGAGTAGCCATAATAGGGCATGCTAGTCATAATAAAAGCAGCTCAACAAGGAAGGAAATAATATGTAACAACGACCAGCAATGTACAGTTAACAACAAGGGAGCTAACACAAGTCGAATAATTTCAAATAAGGAGAAGTCAACTAAGATATAGGATATCTAAACTTCTTTTAAGGTTGGACAATTACGAAAGAGACACAACAAATTCAATTAATGATAAGCAGCAAAAAAATAATCATAGCCTCAATTAAGGATGAACAATTACAAAAGAGATAATTATAACTTCAAATAAAATAAGCAGTTAGGAGAAAGATAAAATGAAAATAGAAGAGATAACAATTTCAGTTAAGGCACAAATGAATCAAATAAGCCACAAGAGTGGATCATGAAGAAATTAACCCTAATTAAAGTAGGTAGAGGTTAAACTAGTAATTTAGAAACGTATTCATAACAAAACAATTGCATATTCAGTCAATACAAGAACCTAAGAACCCTAGAAGGACAACTTTCCACAAATAAGTCCGAGCACGTACTCGTCACCTCGCGTACACATACTACAATTAGCATAATGACTCAATTTCATAGGGGTAGTTCCCCCACACAAAGTTATGCAAGATACTTACCTCAAAGAAGATAGATCGATACTCTAAAATGAACTTCTCAGGTGAGATGACCTCCGGATGGCTCAAATATAACCAAAATAACTTCAAAGCACAAATAAAACTCATAAGAAACTATTCCGGATCGTAAAGCCTCAATGTTCATCAAAATCTAAAAATCAACCCAAAAGTCGACCCCCGGGCCCGCACCTCAGAACCCGACAAATTTTACAAAACCCGTACACCCATTCCGATACAATTTCAACCATACTAAAAGTATCAAATTCTGATGCCATTTCGTCCCTCAAATCATGATTTTTCATTTTGAAAGTTTTCTTCAAAAATCTCCATTTTCCTCAACTTAAAACACAAATTAAATGATAAAAATAAAGATAAAATCATGGAATATAATAAATTCTAGGTGAAGAATACTTACCCAATCGATTTGCTTGAAAAAACCCACTGAGAATCGCTCAAAAACGAGTTCTACATGTCAAGATATGATAAAACCCTCGATTTGGAAAATGTATTCTGCTGCACAGGTCTTAAAGCATCGCGAACGTGGAAGGGTGATCGCTTTCACGCAGAAGAAAAAGTGAAGGCTGCCAGAAGATCCTTCGCGAACGCGAGCAAAAGAACGTGAATGCGAAGAACAAGGGACAGGAACCTACGCGAACGCGCAAGGGGACACGCAAACGCGAAGTATAAATGATCACCAGTGCCCAGGGACTGGTTTGTACTATGCGAACGCGAGAAAGCAGATGCGAACGCGAAGAATGGAAAGGCAGAACGTTGCGAACGCGAGAGGATGAATGCGAATGCGAGGAAGAAATATTTCATCCTCTAAAATAACACTACGCGAACGCTGTGAAGGAAACCAGATGACAGAAAATAGTAGTCCAGAAATAGAAGGAAATGTACCGTAGCCTATCCGAAACTCACCTGAGGCCCCCGAGACCCCGTCTAAACATACCAACAAGTTCCATAACCTAACACGGACTCGCTCGAGGTATCAAATCACATCAAACCACGCCGAAACTACAAATCGCACCATGAGTCGAACTTATGAACTTTCAAATCTTCCAACTTCTAAACACGTCGGAACCTATCAAATAAAACCGGAATGACGTCAAATTTGCAGGCAAGTTCCAAATAACATAACGGAGATGTTCTATCTCTTGGAATCACATTCTGACCCTGATATCGCCAAAGTCAACTCTTGGTTAAACCTCTCAACCTTCAAAACTTCAACTTTTCCAACATTCGCCGAAATGCTCCAAATTATCCTGCGGACCTCAAAGTCCAAATCCGGACGCACGCCTAAAGGTTTACACATTGTCTTTAGTTGGAATGAACCCTTGTTCGCTTTGGCTGTGATTTTGTACGGACCATCCCAGTTTGTTCCCAGAATCCTTCTCGGCCCTTATTGACTCTTCGACTTCGGCCCTTGTTGACTCTTCGACTTCAGCCCTTGTTGACTCTTCGACCGCAGACTTCGCAGCTTCTTGGGTCATTTCGACAAACGATGACCTGGAAACCTCTCCCCTAGTATTTTCTTGGCTTAAATATTTAAAGATAGATTTTGACCCATACAATGACTCTAGTTTTTTTTATATACATGAGAGATTTATTTTTACACGTAAGAGATTTGTCTTTAACACATAAGAAATCTAAAAATATCAGTTTCTTAATTTTAAAATTGTAAAGGGGTATCATATATACAAATAGAGCAACCGAAGAAACTTTTAAGTGGGTCATTGACCTGCTCATTTATTGACTCAACTCTTAGACCTGCCAATATGTGTTCAACTCGTCCACATTTGACACCCCTAATTAGAATAATCAATGACCTCATCAACTAGGCTATAGTAGTTGAGAAGTCATTAAACAAAGCTAAGTGTGAACTCTTTTTCTTTGTCCAACGAAGCAGATGAACAATTCAATTTTAATTTTGAAACGTACAAAGCTTTCTAAAAGCGACATGATGATTTACTTAGCCGCCAGGCGATTTCCTCACAACCAGGTCTGACTTTCACCAGGTCAGACTTTCACCTAATATAAGGGTCTCGATCGGGTTAGAGCTTTGGGTATAAAAATAATTTTAGTTAGGAACAACTCTCCCGGGATTTATACACTCGAATTCGGATTAATTGGGACCCTTATTTGTCGTTATATTTCAATTGTCTTAGGAGTGTTTCACTTGTTAATGATCAAACTGATTGTCTTTTGCAATTGGTTACCGAATATCTTTTAAGTAGGCGTTTGGACATAAGAAATGTAAATTTCCAAAAAATAGTGGGAAAAAAATTCAAATGAAAATGATATTTGAAATTTAGAATTGTGTTTGGACATAAATTTCAATTTGGGTTGTTTTTGAAGTTTTATGAGTGAAAATTTTGAAAAACAGTTTTTGGAGTTTTTTAAATTTTAGAAAATTTACAAAATGTATCTTCAAGTGAAAAATTAGAAATTTTACGAACAAACACTGATTTTGAAAAAGAATAAAATCTTTGTTTATGTCCAAACGGCTCTAAAACTGAAACATTTAAAAATTTACAGATTACATTCGGGTAGAGATCACTTCCTTTTTAATGGGCTTTACGAGTCGAATTAATCAGAGCCTTGCTTAGAAAATACAGTCATAAACTTTTATAATTTTTTTTAATTTTTTTTTAAAGTTTCAATCTAACTATATTCTAACGTTAATACCAATTACAGTTGGAACCCGTGATGTGATATGACAAGCTGGCTAACATAAAAGGAGTAGTTAAGATTCCCCAGTTCACCTCATTCTCCCCTGTCTACTTGAATTTCTTTGAATTCTCCACCCATATCAATTTCGAATTCTAAACTTTGGTGTTTCTTTGAATCATATCTCTTTCAGGACAAGTGAGAGATGTCGACCATCTTTGGAACAATGGAGGTCAATCTTGTCAACGCTCGCGGTCTAAAAAACAGCGAATTCCTCGGTATTAATTTGTGTTTTTACTTCTCATCCTATCTTGTTATTAACGTTCTTGTCTTCCTTATTTTCAACATGTGTTCTTCGCTATTAATTTTTCTTTTTCAAACCATCTTAACGAGCTCTCTAACTCCATAAGGTAAGGGTAAAAGAAGTTGGCGAAGCCAAAAAAATTCAATTTAAAAGAAAAAAAATTCTCGATAAAAAAAGTTTAATATATGATATATACGTCTGAAACCTAATATTTTACTGTTATAATTTTTGCTGTTTACTTGTATTATACTAGTGCACATTAATGTGGTGTTGCTGTATATGGTGTAGGTGGTGGAATAGATCCTTATGTTTTGATTCAATACAGAGATCAAGAACGCAAGAGCACTACTGCAAGAGGTATACCCATTAATTATTTCTATTCTTTCTTTTTCTTTTTCCTATAAAATAGACACCTTTAGGCCAATAGATGTCATCGCACTTATATGGAGTATCTTTTATTCGATTAAATACATAAAGTTATTTAAATTTATATATCATTATCATGTTCATAAGATGAAGGTAGCATAAATGAAGATGTTGAGATGGGTGTACAAGCACACCAGGTTAGATATGATTAGAAATGAGGTTATTCGTGACAAAGTGAGTGTGGCCCCTATTGAGGACAAGATGCAGGAAACGCAGCTTAGATGGTTTGGTCATGTGAGGAGGAGCACAAACGTACCGGTGAGGAGGAGCACAAACGCACCGGTGAGGAGGTGTGAGAGGGTTGACATTGGAGGGCCTATGGAGAGGTAGAGGTAGGCCAAAGAAGAGGGTGGGGAAAGATGATTAGGCAAGACATGACGTAACTTCAGCTGACCGGGGACATGACCCTTGATAGGAAGATATGGAGGTCGATGATTAGGGTAGGTAGTCTAGAATGTTCATAATATTAGTACTGGCACGCAGTCTCGCTTTCTGTTGGTAGTAGGTCTTTTATGACTAACCGATGTTTTCTTTCATTGTTGATCACCTTACTGACTTGTTTTTATTCTGCTTTTATATTGCTTTTTGATACTGTCCTTTCTAGTCTATATTTTCATTAATATGGTAATTATTGCTTTCCTGAGTTGAGGGTCTATTGAAAACAACATCTCTATGCTCACAAGGCAGGGTAAGGTTTGCGTACACACTACTCTTTCCGAACCCTATGGTGAGGAATAATACTGGGTATGTTGTTGTTGTCGTAACATAAAGTCCTTGGCCAAAAAGGAAAAAGATATTTTTGAATAGAACTAGAAGTTATTTTTGAGAAGCCGAAAAAATAACATCTTCCCAAAAATAACATCGGATAAAATAGTATCTACTTAATTTTTAGATTCATTAATTTTTTTTAGGGAAGTTCTGAATCTAAATTTGAATTATGGGGAAATTGCTGTCATGTTATAACCTGTTCATATGTCGTGTGTAACATAACGCACATAGTCAATGTTCTGGCTATTTTGTTTTCTTCCTCTCTTGACAGAATGCTATTAATCTAATAATATATATAGAAACAACTACGTAGGAATATAATGGAAGTTAACCTGCTGTGAAAGTTCCTAAAAATGTATTATTTTGGTAGTTAATTTTTTTTTTATATTAATCACCAAAGATCAGACTTTACAATTCCATATTCAAGCATAACACTCTGCTGACTATCTCAAATCTGTGAACAAAACTGCTAAGTTACAGAGAAAATAACTAAACTACTCATCCAACCAAAACTGTTGAATTTGGTTCCTAGCTCGAGGTACTACTCTAACATTACAAATGTAAGCTATTTCTCCTGCTAATACTTCACTGTTATGATATCTTTGCTAAAAAAATACATGTGTTCCTTTCGATCCATAATGCATATGAAGTTTCAGCATACACCATTCTGAAAATACTGGCCTTGTTTGACTTCCCTTTGCCTTTCTTGATAATCCATTGGAGATGTTGATCCCAGTTGAGAATGATCTTTTTTTTTATCCTCTTGAATCCATCTCATTATTTTATTCCACAAAACTACTGCATAAGAACATTGCATAAATAGGTGTTCTCTTGTTTCAACATGTCCTTGGCACATAATACACTGATGCGTGATATTTAATCCCCAGCTAGCTAACCTGTCCTTGGTAGGCAATCTTCCATGTAGCATCAACCATAAGTTGAATACAGCCTTTGGTCGAGCATAGTTCTGAAATAGTAGACACTTCCAGCTTATTTTTGGCAAGTCACCCAATAGCTATAAGTATAGTTGTTTGATGCTGCTAGTATAGTTGGCATGTGCTGTAATTGCTGCTGCTTGATGTAGTAAGCATTAATTCATCGAATCCACAATTTATCTTCTTTATGAGCTAGATCCCAATATATCTTAGCAATTGTTGCCTTGTTCCACAGATATAAGTTGATGAGATTCAAGCCATCAACAGATTTAGGAATACACATCTCCTCCCAAGCCACAAAAGCCTTCTTAGTAATAGTGTTACTTTCTGACCAAACATAACTTCTGCAAAGAGCCTCAATCATCTTCAAAACCTTAACAAGTAAAATGAACAATTGAGCCCAATAGACTTGGATGCCAAAGATAACAGACTGTACTAATTGCGCATGGCTAGCATAGGATAGTTTTCTGGCAGTCCATGAGGAGATCTTGGCTGTGATTCTTTCAATCAAAGGTTGTCATTGGATCAGTGCTATTTTCTTAGTGGACAGTGGGATACCTAAGTATTTGAAAGGTAGGGCTCTTTGTTCAAATCCTAGATGATCCATGATCCGCTTCCTCACTTCTAGCTTCACTCCACCAAAGTAAACTGAGCTTTTGCCTAAGTTAGCTTGTAATCTTGAAGCCACAGAGAATTGGGAGAAATATTTGTACATTGTAACTATAGAAGGCAGATCACCTCTGGCAAACAAAAGTAGGTCATCAGCAAAACTCATATGAGTTATGTCTAACTTCCTGCATCTAGGATGGTATTGAAAGCTGGTCTCCTTTTTCAATTCATTGAGAGATCTACTCAAGTATTCCATCACAATAGCAAATAGGAAAAAGAGAGATAGGGTCTCCTTGCCTAAGCCCCTTAGCATCATTAAAAGGTTCAGTTGTTTCTCCATTCACAAGGACAGTATAGCTAACTGTTTTGATACATTCTATAATCTATTTGATGAATCTGCAGGGAAAACAATCTCTTCCATATGCTTTTTGGAGATCAATCTTCATCATGCACCTATGGGATATTTGGGCTCTAGTATAGGACTTGACTAGTTCAAGAGCCAAGATTATATTGTCTGCAATCTTTCTGCCAGGGATAAAGCCAGCTTGGGCTTCACAGATTATACTTGGCATGACTTTCTGTAATCTGGAAGCTAAGATTTTGAAAATCATTTTGTATAGAACTGTACAACAGGCTATTGATATGTACTCCTTGACTGTGGTGGGCTTAGACACTTTAGGTACTAGAGTTATGGTGGAACAATTCAATGGTTTATAGATCTTACCAGTGGAGAAGAACTCTTTGACAACTTTTTTAACCTGAGTGTTAATGATACCCCAAGCCTTCTTAAAGAATACTACATTAAAACCATCAATCCCTGGCGCTTTATCATCCCCAATGGCTTTAAGACTCTCAATAATTTCTTGATCTGTTACTTCTGCACATAACTCCATTATTTGTTGATGAGATAGAACAAGACCATTTTTCATGTATAGTCTATTTATGGCTAGGAGTGAATTGGCTGCTGAACCCAATGTCTTGTAGAACCCCATAATCTCCTTTTTAATAGATGCATGATCAGTCACCTTATCCCTTAAAGCTATTGTAATTTCTGTAATTTGCTTTCTTTGTGCTCTATCTTTCATAACTGCAGTAAAGTACTTAGTGTTAGAATCACCCAATTGTATCCACTTTGGTCTTTCCTTCTGCTGCAATACACTATCCTCTATTAGAGACCACTTCTCAAGGTTGAGTAGTGTTTTTTTTCCATATGTAGCAAGACATCAGTGTAGGAGTTTGCAAGCTACTCTTGGATGTTCTTCAGTTCTAATCTGGCCATTTCGATTCTCTGAGTAATGCCTTTGAAATCCCTAGCATTCAAAGCCTTCAGAGGAGCCTTCAATGCTTTTAACTTTGTCCACGCTGATTTCAAAGATCCGTAAGTACTTGAAGAATTCCAGATGTTTTCCACAATCTGATAGAAGTCTGCATGAGTAGTCCATATGTTTAAAAATCTAAAAGGCACTCTTCCTGTCCAAGATGAAGATGTTAATGTTAGAAACATAGGAGCATGATCTGATATTTGAGGTAGATCATAGATAGTTTCCACATGGCTCCAACACATCATCCACTGATAATTGCCAAAAATTCTGTCTAATCTGCTACTCACCCTATCTACACCAGGCTAATTATTTGTCCATGTATAATATTCTCCCTTCCAAGGTAATTCTGTTAATCCTGCTTGTTGCAAACAATGACCAAACTCTTGGATCTCTGAATAGCTAACAGGGTTACAGGAAAGTCTGTCATTAGGATATAACACTACATTGAAATCCCCTGCAATTAACCATGGGCTTGTAATGCTTGCTGACAATTGCTGTAGATTATCCCATAAAGTTCTTCTTTGCTCTATCCCATTAAAACCATAGATTACAGTAAGATAACAATCTATATCTCCCCTTCTACTTCTTACTAGACAATGAATCATTCAGGATCATCATTAAGTCTAGTGATAATGAGTTGGTTGGTATCCCACAACAACCATATCCTACCATTCCTAACATCTTTATAATTAGTCAGCATACCCCATCTAGGAACAAGTGCTTTTGATTTTTTGAGCATTTCCTTATTTCACCTTGGTTTCTACAAGACCTACTAATTTTATTTTATTGCTTCTAATATACTCCCTAACCTCCTTCTGTTTGTACCTTTTGTTTACACTTCTAATATTCCAGAATAACCAATTCATTTATTGATTACTGCTTCCACATCTATCCCCAGGTGGGATATGAATCTCATATTTACTGTTAGACACTGATTTAAATCTGTTTCTCACTGGAATGGGAGATAGAGGAGGAAAGTTGATGAGATTCAGTTCTGGACTTTGTACTGCTTTGCCTTTATCCTTTTGTCTTTCAAGTATAGTTACCACACTAGGTTGAGCATTGCTTTCCTTAGGTCCCTGGATTTCAGTTACCATGTTGGTAGCAGCTTGTTGTGGCATATCAGCTGGGGTTGCATCTCTCTGCACATGTACTGTGGGCATTGGAGCCTTGGTCCTCCATTCATGTGAAATGATCTTATTAATTTTTGGTTTCTTAGCTTGAAGAGGCTGTTGTGTCCCAGGTTTCACTTGGTTTGAGCATTTGTGTCCCACCACTAAACACTTCTCACAATAAGCAGGCCTCCAATCATATGTGACACTCTGTAAGAACTTCTTCCCAGTTGGATCCATCACACAAATGTCACTTGGCAGCTCTGTGGTAACATTAACTTCAATAAGCATCCGAGCAAATGATACTCGACTCTGCTTAGTGCACTCATCAGCAAATATAGGTTGCCCAATCACACTAGCAATCCTGCTCAATGAGTTTACTCCCCAACAAGACATATGTAACTTGGGAAATTTGACCCATAATGGAATAACAGTAGAAAATTCCTCGGTGAAATCAAAATCAGGTGTCCATGGTTTTAAGATTATAGGCTTATTAGCTATTGAATAGGGACCAGCACACATAATTTTATGGGCATCTTCAATGGTTTTAAATCTGATTATGTAGAAACCTTCATAATGGTAGAACAAATGTGGCTCGGGTACATGTGACCAATGCAATTTGATGTATCTCTTCATCGCATTATACTGGTCCATCTCCTAAAATATAAGCAATCAAAGCACATTTCCACTTGTTTTCTTCCGCTTCCACCTCTAATTTGTCTAATTGAACCATAGGTTGCCCATCTACAATTTGGGGCGGGATATAAGATAGTGACATACCATTTGTAGCAATTCTATTCTTCTGAAATAAGGTTTCCCATGAAGCTTTGGGTTCTTCTACCTTTTCTCTTACCGCCTATGGTTCAACTGGTTTCTCCGCTGAGCTTACTTGATTCTAAGTTGGTTTGTGCATGTCCACTGTTCCACTGGTTGGAACTATCGTAGTAGCTGATATGGACCCAATTGACACTGGCGATGCTAGATCTAGCTTCTTAGAGATGTTAGGATGGCTCGAAGTGGAACCAATTACACATGCAACACCTCATGTAGCTGGATCTGTACTCTGCGACGAAGCTGGTGGTGTAGCTATTGGAGCTACTTTCTTCATCAATGGCTGATTTCCTACCGTCATCAAGTTTCCTAGTGTTGTCAATGGATATTTACGTGGTCGAACCCTTCCTCTGCCTCTTCCTTTCGCCACGGCACTGGCGTACGTTTAACTAACGTGTGCCGAAAGCATTTTGAAGAAGAAGAGCTCTTTTTAAAAATGAGAAAATGATTTGAAATGAGTAATTGACTAAATATATATATATATACAATAAGTATTTTGCCCTTCAATTCTTGAAATATGGCTCCTTCAAAAAATGTAGACTGTTTGTCGTTACAAGCTCATCAAATTACAACTAATAGAGAAATAATAATTAGCTTAAGAGAGTAATTAACACGGAATTCTTGGACTAATGGTGTTGCGGGTCGGGTCCTCCAGGTTTAATACTCATGAACTTGTACGTTGTTTCTTTGCTGTTATGTTCTTCATATCTTTCTCTCGAGAGAAACTCGAAAATGTTCGGCTAGGCTTCTTTTCTGCTCTTGAGTTGGAGCTTCTGCGTATCGTGCCATAATCAGAATTATAAATAGACAAAGAAAGAATTTGTTGATTTGGATGGTTTTTGTTTACAGTAGAATATAGGTGTTTTATGGACATGATATATGCTCCAGTTTATATAACAAAATTTTAATCAATTTGCTTTACGTGATATAGTATTTTTTTTTTTTTTATGTGTCTGAAGATAATGGCTTATAATATATCCATCTATCTTCTGGTTTTGTCGACTCAAAATATTCAATATAGTAGGTACACTTGGACGTATAAACTAAGAGTCTTAGCCATTAAGCTCCAATTCTTTATTGTATACTATAATATTTGGTAATTAGTGAGAGTCTAGTCAGTCCGATTAATTTGTATGACGTGCACTAGTTTAGTAGTTTGTTAATCAAATCATTCATTAATGCTAATACTTTTACCAGTCACAAGTTACGAATGAGCTTCAATTAAAAGTCAGAATATGGTTGACTAATGTATATTTTTAAACAAGACTAATTGACACCGTCATTTTATTACTGGACTGCGTGAATAATAATATCATAATAGAGCTTTTTACGCACTTAATACTTTTTTAACTTACTAGCGTTGCTCGTGTTTATTACATCAATAACAAAAATTATTCATAAAATATATTTTTCATCATAAAATAATACTCCCTTCATTCACTTTTGTTTGTCCACTATACTAAAAATACGTTTTCACTTTTACTTTATCGTTATACTAAATCAGAACAAAAAATTCTTTTCTTTTTGTTTTACTCGTATCATTAACTATCGTCTCTCAAATCATTTTTCAATACTTTTAAAAATGCTGTTATTATTATGGGTAAAATTGAGAATATACTTCATTTATTTTTTCTTAAGGGACGTGCAAAGTCAAAAATTGAATATCTAAGAGTGAACAGAGAGAGTATTAATATTGTGTTTTAATTAAATTAAAATAGTTTCGATTAAATATTTTGAACTATATATTAAATAATGTGTCACCACAAGTTGCTTCGTATTTACAAGAAACTAAAATTCTGGCACAAAATAAAAAGAGCTAGAGCTTATACTATTTAAAGAATAATATTAACTTTTCAATTTTAATTTTTTATAAGTTATTAGGTCTTCGTTGTTTCACTTTTTTTTTTTTGGTCTTCTTGATACGTTTTTTGCCTTTTACATATTCAACTTCAAATTTTGTTGCACCAACTTTTATAATATTGCGTAACTCCTATAAAATTAAATGTTTTTCAATTTGATGCCCTTCATTTATTGTATTAAGTTTGAAAATGAATAAATAAATTTTGCCCACACTTATATTTATAATAAAATTTATTGTTGTTAAAAAAAAATGTTAGGTAAAAGTAAGAATTTTACACACACATGATAATAAACATGACATTTTTTTTAATTGAACTGACTTGAACTGAATTCTAATTAGTTAATTAAAAAAGTAACAATTTATTTTTAACACTGGAAGAATAAGTCTTTACCTTTCAGATTCTTATATTAGCTCATCTCAATTTTAAAATATTTGAAGTGTAATTATTATGGAAAATAAAAATGCTTTTCTTCATATGATTAAAAAATTTCAATAATAAAAAAAATAAAGAAAACACAAAAATTAGTGAAGTCATAAGAATATGAGAGAAAATAATAGTTGAACCCCACAAAAAATGTGGCAAACTACAAGTTACCGGCAAAAGACAGCGAGCACCAAGTGCTTGAAAGGGAAAAAGAACAAAAAATTTTGTTCTTTTAATTTGGTTTTGATCAAATAAGAAAATTAAGAATTTTTATAAGGTAAAATTTTAATTGATTTCAAAATCTTAATATTAGGAGAGTAGCTTAAATGATTATTTTGTCCAATATAAACTCTTATTTTAAAGGTTACAAAAGGCGAACGACATTTCGCTAAGGGTATTCGTGCTTTTAATATAATATATATATTATTTAAAAAAATAGCATCATTAGTTGTTTATTCCATAAAGAGCATTTTTTTTTTCATTATTAACACATTAAAAAAATTAAGCTCAACATTTAATAAGTGAACCGACTCACCAATCACAGGAAGTGCTTTCTTTGTTCATCTACATTCTCCCTTTCCAACGCATCTCCATAATAACATAATCGGTTAATAACCAATACATATTTGAATGGGTCACCGAAAATGACCTTGAAAATGGATTGCCTCGACTTTTTGACCGCTGCTTGCTCCGTGGGCAAACTTCGAAGGTCAAAAATTAAAAGTGATGCCCATGAGATTAGCGAAAGGCAATACTTTTTAAACATAAAGTTCCCTCCATGGGGCAAACGAGATCTAAAAATTAGAGTGAAAATAGCGTGGGCTAGTCAGTTTTCTGACCGGTAATTAAAAAATAACCATCATTTGCAATGTCATTGAAAAGTAGTCACTTTTTTGCTGCAACACGGAAAGTTCCATCATAATATATTGGAGATTGGTGCACATGTGTATGAACTTCAACCATATTATGTTGGAACTCCAACTCACGGAAAGTTCCAATATAATATACTGGAGATTGGGGCACTTGTGTATGAACTTGCAGCATATTGTGTTGGAATTTTTTCTGAATTTTGAACAGTGTTTTCGTTCAGATTTATCTTCACATGAAAAGTGGCTAAATTTCTATTAGTTTTGAAATAGTGGCTATTTTTCAATTACCACTTATAAATCTGGCTATTTTTGCCAAGGCCATTCTTGCAAATCATCCAATGGGCCGCGTTGCTACGTTGTAAAGGGAACTAAAATTATTTTCTCAAACTCTTGCTCACTAACAATGCAGGCCAAGGCAGTAAACCAGAATGGAATGAGAGGTTTACTTTGAGGGTAGAGTATCCCTCTGCAGATAAGCAGTACAAGCTTATACTTAAGCTCATGGATCATGATACCTTTTCCTCAGATGATTCTCTAGGCGAAGCGAAGTAAGTAATTTTTGTCAATTATACTATAATCTTCGTATCAGACTTGATACGAAGATTAATACATGTTGTTATAAGTCAATTTAACCAGATTGTCACATTATACTATAATCTTTAAATTCAATCAATTGTGTTACTTGTAGTATTTATTTGAAGGAATTGATTGAATTGGGAGTGGAGAATGGAAGAGCTGAAATTCATCCACAAAAATATAGTGTGGTGGGCAGTGATCAATCTTACTGTGGGGAAATTCAAGTTGGCCTCACTTTCACCCCTAAGGTATTCTTTTGAACCCTCAGTACCGAACCACGAATTTTACTGAGGGATATTAAAATATAACAAAGTACATACGAAAAAGTTAAAAGGATTCAACATACAGTAAAAAAGGGCAGCATGATGCATGAAACTCCCGCTATGCAGTGTTTGTTGTACGCAAACTTACCATGCATTTCTGCAAGATGGTATTTTCATGGCTCGAACCTGTGATACATAACAACAACTTTACCAGTTACGCCAGAGCTCCCCTTCTCAACATATAATATATATAGACAAAAATAATTTTTTACCTAGCCACACAGTGTAAGTTTCAGACGAAGGGGTGTCGCTGCTCGACCACTGGTCAACTGTATCCAACCAAACTTTAGAAATCTTTTTGTCTTACTAAATCGTGGTAAATTTTCTTGAGAACATTAATTTTAAAGGAAAAAGGCGAGATGCAAACAAAATCGATCAAATGAAAGAAATCTGTGTGAATGGAAAGCACAAATAAAGGATATATATATATATATATTATGTTCTCACTTTACAAAAGTATAACTTGACTCGAATTTTTTGGCTATAAACAACACATACCATAGATTGTCTTTCATAGATGATCATGTGAATTTTTTTTAATTTTTTTTTATTTATATAAATTTCCTCGCGATGGAATGTGTATGTAAATGGCTCATGATATGTTAAATATTTTGACAGAAGACAGCTGCAGAAGAAGAATATGGTGGATGGAAGGAGAGTGCATGACTGCTGAGTAGCTATAATTCCTATATGTATTTGCCAGATTTTGTACACTTTGCTGCGAGTAGCATAAAGATGAAGTATATATTTATGCTATGTTTATTACTTAAAGAAGCAATTGAAGTATCTTAAGCGTAAGAAAACATCAATATAATATCTATTGGTATCTTAGGCTACTACATTAAGTCTAGTGGTAGCCTAAAAAAAGCCACATGATATAAGTAGTTATTTAGTTAAAAATTAGTTATTGATTATTATTTTTGAATTTAAATATCTATAAAATTTTAAAATAAGAAAAAATAAAAGAATTATACTTTAAAACTGGGGAGTAGTTTCTTTCTAATCCAACAATCCATATATATATATATAATTGAGGGAGTAGAGAAGGTAACTTGGCACCGGACATCTCTAATCCTCCCCTATTTCTTCATAACAGGGGCATTTTTTGCTATAAAGGAGCTCTAATGCTCCCTTATTTTTGCCCCAAAAATACGGAATGAATAGTGTTACTCCAATTATGGAGTAAAAATAACATTATAGATCAAGAAATGTATTTTTCTATTATCTCCTTTTTTAGATTTTTCCCACTCATTTCAATAAATAGGCACCATTTCTGAATACTTAATCACTTCTACTTCCGTTAAGACCAATACAAGAGGAATGAAGTCGCCGATAAGCTAAAACTTCCGCTTTTAGAGGTAAAGTAGGTATAAAGAGTAACTGCACGTACCTTAGCCAGTGGCGGAGCCACCTTATACGAAATGACACTCTTTTATGGAAAAAATGGAAAAAATATATTAGATAAGTAAGTAAAAAAATAAATTATATGTATATATATACTATGTATTGACTCTCCTTAATTTTTTGGTAGGCTTACTTTTATATATTTTAACACCTCTAACGGAAATTCTGACCCCGCCACTACTTAGCCACCGTTACGATTTCATACTCTCAACGAACTCTCACAACAGCTTTGCCTTCACCACCAAACCTTGAACTTTGGTACCTCCAAAAAGAAGATATTGTAACAACTTATTTCTATTTTGCTTATCAAATTTGGATATATTTTAATTATGGGTTAGGGTTACGTTATATTTAATAAATTCTTCGCTCTAATTTGGGTATGATTAGCTGACGGTAATTTCCTTGAGAAACAGGTAGAAAGGATTCAAAGGGTGGATATATGAAGTTTAACAGTTTTGGACTTTGTGATTACCTTCCAGTTCACACGGAAAGTATGATATGGTTTTAAGTCGGGATTACAGAAAAAATAAGGTGATATTTTTCTCATGTCTTTTATACTGCACGCTATATATTATAAGGATAAGAATCGGTCCATGTTGATTTGGGGTTATTTCACTATATCTCTTTGTTGAGAATTCTTTGTCAGTGAGCTTTGGATTTGCCTATATCTCATATCTCATGTACTTTTAATTCGCTAAGATCTTCCTTCAGCCTTGAAAGTATGCTGCTGTTTTAGCGCGAATGAAATTATTTCTCAAAATAGAAAGGAATCCTCCTCTTGAGGTTGGTAACCTAGTCCAAAACCATGCTCATGGGAAAAAAGTATGGGGAAATAAAAAGAGACCTTGATGTCTTCGTCCTAAGCGCATGCCACGAAACTCATTCCTCTCATGATTTCCATGACACGAATCTTACTTTAGGAATCGAAATAAAAGGTAAAATACTCCTTACTCGTAATTAAACCCACTAATCATCATATCTTTTTTACCATGTTCGATTTGCAGAATGGGGATATTCGAATCCGAATAGGATCAAATATTGAGTTAATTGTTTGACCAAAAAGTGCGGAACATTTTGCTAAACATTAATAAATTAAGAAGATAGAGGATAAATTCTAGCCAAGATTATCAATGCTAGATCAAAGAATATTAAATAAGAGAAATCAGATGAGCCCAAATTTCTGAGCATATTAAGATTGTGGGAATGACGGAGTATACTCAGATGATTCATATTATATGACATAGAGTAAAGAAGAAAGATAGGAAGGATTATCGTCAATGACTATCAGATCTGTCTTATTGATTCCTTACAAAGAAAATCGGTAGCATGTCCTTCAATCTTTTCTTACTAGATGTCTTTTTCTTTCTCTTCTCCTGGGAGAGAGATATGAAAAGTCCCCCTCCCCTCAACCCTCCCTCATGTATATATATACTATCCCCTTCTATTTATCTAGTGGTCTTTAACATGCATAATGTGATTATTCATTGGTACTTTTAAATCGACCTCCATGGAAGCCACGGTATACACCGCATCACAAAAGGCCTTTTAGCGAATTAACCTCGGTCATGGTCGTGGAATGCATCATTACGGCTTTTCGTATACATAATCATGGCTTAATCGCTTCCTTAGCATCGAATCTTGAGGTCGTTCCCATGCGGTCAGATTTCGACCCATACAGTTAGTCCCTCCGCCTATCTAAGCCTTAGGCGAGCACGATAGGCGGACTTTGTCAATATTGGCACAAAAATCTGTCCGTTTTGGTCGAGGAGTGAGAATTTCCTTGAGTGATAGTGATAGTGATGTGACGTTCTGGGTGACTTTCCAGACCAGTGTGTCAGTTAGAATGACACTAAATTCGTCAGGTGTCTTTATGGCGAACGTTTGCTGAGCGTCGCATCGTTTCTCGTGCCCCTCCCGTTATTTTTCGAAAAAGGTGGCGCTTCATATCTTTAAACTGGCGCTTCTATCCTTATAAATAGGGGACTTTCGTTCAGGTATAGTATTATTCGAATCGTTTTCAGGAAAATCTCCAAAAGCACTTGCTCTTGCTCTCTTGTTCGTACTTCTTAAAATGCAGGCATCCTCTGTGACGATTGTATCTCTTTCTCTATATCCCCAATCTCTGCATTTATTTGAAATGGATAATACTTCTTCTTATCCTAACCCGTTTGTTCATGCTTCGGTGCCAGAGAATATCGCTCTTTCCCTCGACGATGGAGTAAGTTTAACGGAAGACAAGAGTTTTTGACGGTAGACAAAGTGGTGCCCTGCCCGGGGAAGCCACAAAATGACTTTAACCACGCCGCTGAAGAGGAGCCTGCGCACGTGCTCTCTATAATGGATGTTGCGGCACTAACTGCATTCAAAATCAAGTGGAGGATTCTCGAACTTATCGAACTTATCCCGGCGGAAGGTGATATAGTTCACTTGCATCGCCCAGGATACTGCGCTTTCTATGCATACCCTTTCATTATTAGGTATACACTCCCTCTTCCCTCATTGGCGGCGGACTTCTTCTGTTTCTACGAGGTGTGCCCGGCCCAGCTCACCCCTTACATATACAAACTCTTTTTGATGCTCAACCAGTACGCGGAGATGGCTGGTCGTGGCGTTTTCCTTCAACATATGATGCATCTCTTCGTCCCCAGCTTTCAGAGTGGGCACTATGTTGCACCTCCGCCATTGGGTACTAAGAGCCTGGTGGTTGGAATGGACAATAAGACTAATCATCATTTTTGGGAGAGTTTCTTCTACGTCCGCACATAACCTTTTGTGTCTAATCCCGTCGGGTTTCCTGACACTATGAATTTTGCCCGTGAGTCTTCCTTCGCCTTTCATTTTTTACTGCATTGATTGGTTATCCATACCTCGTGATTTCACTGAATGACTGTTGTTTGTTGTTCGTTTGTTCCATTTTTGCTGCAGCCGAGAGTTTGCCTCCTCCGTTAGTTAGGGACATCCGTGAATGGGTGGCTTCGGTTCTGCCCCACACGATGGGAATTTGCGAGTGGATGCGTTTCCACGAGAGGTTTGGGCGTAAACCTTCCGTCGGTGAGTTGCCTTGTTTTGACCGTCGTCGTTCATCTTTCACCTTGCATTTTTCCTTGCTTGGTGCTTATATAAAATCGAGTCATTTTTGACAGGTTGGAGAGGGGTGAGAAAGGCGAGGGCCCCTACTCTTCCCTTTCTCCAGTCGACCTCTTCTACTAGGTCTGCACTTCAGGTGGCTGTTAATGAGGGTGCTGTCACGACCCCAAATCCTAACTGGTCGTGATGGCGCCTATCGTGGAACTAGGCTAGCCAACACTCATAGTTTTCACATTTTTCTTTTCAAATATCTCAATTTATTTTAAACGATTCATAATACGCATATAAATTTCGAAATCTTTAAACAAAACAATCAAGCTAACAGTCTACAACCGTCCCCAAGACCCGGAGTCAACATGTCATGAGCATCTACGAAATAAACTAACTTTGCTATTGTCATAGACAAAGTCTAGGAATAAAATATTAATACTAAATAAGGAAGGGAAATGGAGAAGTTGTGGACGCTGGACAGCTACCTCTAAATACCAAAGCTGATGATGAATGAAACTCGAATGACTACTGCTCCGAACCAGTACCTGAATCTGCACAAAAAGGTGCAGGGAGTAATGATGAATACGCCAACTCAGTAGTAATGAAAATAGATCACAGTCGTAGAAATACGAAGCACACAACACAGATACACCAATTCACAAAAATAGTAAAAACACCAAGTCACCATGAAGTATTCATCAAATACATAAGTTCGAAAACCAATTTCCCGAAATCCTTTGAAACAAGTATAATTCCAGTATCTCAGTAAAACTCTCAGTAAAAATCAGTTTGAAAAACGAAGTAAATCATAGTTCAAAACTCAGTAAAATCATCATAAATATGCCCCTCGGGCCAAAATCATTTCTCGTAACAATTTCCCTCAGTATCAGCCCATCAGGCAACCTCACAGTCACTCAATATCAGCCCCGCGGGCATCACTCAGTAGGTACCTACGCTCACTAGGGGTGTGTACAGATTCCGGAGAGGCTCCTACAGCCCATGCGCTATAAACAAGCCACATCATGGCATAAATCACTCACAATATTGGCCCGCAACCTCTCTCATATGACAACATCCTCACAATAATGGCATGCAGCCTCACTCAGTCACACACTCTCAACATGCCCTTCAAGCCATAAATATACCGGGTTCTCAACCCAAAAACAATGTTTCATTTTCAATATTTAATATCAAAATACTCTGAGTGTCAAAACAATTATCAAGAAAAGACTGAGTGAAAATCATAACATATCAGTGAGGAAAATAGTAAAATCAGCCCCCAAGGGGTAAACAAATCGACACTAGGCCCCAAACATGGCTTACATCCCAAATCATATCAAACTATATCAATACTATTAAGCATAGGCTTAAAAATCGGTTTCGCAACTCAATGGTTGCCTAAAAAGGGAATATATTTCCAAAGTTCCAATCTTTGAATTCCAAAACCCGTGAAAGGGTGCAGAGTCCGTGGTTTCATACCCTCAGGACAGGATTTAAAGACATTACTTAACTCAAACTAGCCCGAAAAGCTACTCTGCAACCCGCTTGCCTCTCGAATCAACTTCAGAGCGCTCCAAATCTATAAAGATCGGACCTTTATCATCAAATGATGCTTAAGGAATGAATTCCAGTTGAAAAATACTAGTTTTATCTCAAAACCCGAAATCGGTCAAAACCCGACCCTCGGTCCCGCATCTCGGAACTCAACATATTTTATACCAAATTGTTCTTCATCATCTCACGAGTCCGTACATATAAAGAACGCTAAAATCGGAGTTCGTTTGACCCCTCAAATCATCCCTAAAAAGTCTCATAATCTCAAGCCCTAACTTAATCTTTTTGTACTGATTTTCATAAATTTAACACTGATATTTTGATCCTTAATCACCAATAATCGAGTATTAGGGTCCAAAATCCTTACCTCGATGAAGAACAAGGATTTCCTCTCTTAAAAATCGCCTCAAAAGCTTCTTCCTGTTCTAAAATGGTGGAAAAGTGGGTTATGGTCATGGAGGGTTTTAATTTATACTTTCCAGGTCCGGATACTGTGCGATCGCGGCTCCAGGAGTGCGTACGCGATGACCAAAATTTACCAGCCCTTATTTAACCATATGCGATCGCGGCCTCTTCTATGCGATTGTGAGTTATAAGCTTCCAAAGTCGAGACAGTGCAGCAGAAATTTAACTCTATGCGATCGCATAAAACAACTAGATTTTTCCAAATTTTCTCTATGCTAACGCATCCAAATCAAAGCTATCGCACTATACACCCCTGAAGCCAAAAATCAGCAACTATAAATGGCATAGAAATGGTCTGAAACTCACCCGAGACCCTCGAGACCTCATCCAAAACATACCAACACATACCATAACATCACACAAACTTAGTCGAGCATTTGAATCACCAAAAACAACGCAAAAAAAACACTAAATCACATCGAATTCAAGCCTATGAACTTTGAAATTTCTAAATTTCACCAACGATGCCGAAACTATCCAAAACACATCCGATTGACCTGAAATTTTGCACACATATCCAAAATGACATTACGTACCTGTTCCAAATTCCATAATTCCATTCCGACCCCGATAGTACCACTGCCGACCGAAAATCGCCAAAAACTAACTTTCGCCAATTCAAGCCTAATTCTACACCGGACATCACAAAAATATTCCAAACACACTCCTAAGTCCCAAATCACCTAATGAAGCTATCCGAGCCATAAAATCTGCATTCCAAGGTCGTTTATCAATAAGTCAACTCACAGTTGACTTTTCCAACTATAAGGTTATTTTTAAAGACTAAATGACTAAATTCTTGCTACAGCCATTCCGATTCCAAGCCTACCAACTCTAACACATCATAAACAGTATAACCAACCTATGACAAGGCAAAAACAGGAATAATAATGAAATTTCTACGGAATGACCGGCCGGGTTGTTAGATTCTCCCTCACTTAAACACACGTTCGTCCTCGAACGTTTCTAGAGTTGTTCCAAATACCACCAAAATTGTTGTGTAACATACCATGCACATATTCGGAGGTGATTTCATGTCACCTTACCCCATATAGGTCTAATAGCACAACACAGTTGAAATTTTGAGGTCCGATCCTGACTCATAAACCTTAGAACTAAATTTCCACTTCTGGAATGATTTACAAGTTCTAATCCCACAACTATAAGCTGAAATAGTCTGAACACGTTGTATCAATACATATCCGCAACACAAGATGAAATCGCATAATATACCGCATGACTCAACACTCACAGCAGTGACTCCTAATCCCAATCGCTGCTCATAACAACTCAACACCGGTAAATAACCTCTTATCAAACAAAGCCTTGCTTTAACACCTTCATATGGTGCCGAAGATGAAAGAAACACGTAGAAACCAGCAACCATTCGCCCGATCAGCATCAATACCATCCAGAGCCATAACTTGTGCAACTCGTGCACTCAATAACAACATCCTAAGAGCTCAATTCATAAAATAGAGAAGACTCACACGAGAGGACTATCCTATCATTGCTCTTGCCATTACCACATCATGCTAAAAGCATGATACACATCGTGAAACCATATCACACAAATCTGACACCAAGGATCATACCTTTACCTAACTGAGCTGCAAAGTGTGATCCCATCCAACCGCTGGACCACATGACATACTCCATGCCACCTTGTTCAAAATCAATAACCATGCGAAATTCGACATCAATTACTCAAAGTGCATTTCCATAAACACGGGAATATCGGACGATACCATGCCACCCGAACCAGAAAGAACATAACCAACACGTCTCAATCCTGCAACACCAAATTACTTACCTTACTCAAATCTCGCTATAAAGCCCTGATAGAACCGCACCTTATGCACATATATAACCAACAATCACAACTCCTTGAAACATCGAAAGGTAACTCATAGGTCACTCCAAAACATGCATAAGCTCAATGACAATCAAATGGTACATCCCTCAACAATAGCAATTTGGGGTCAACAATTCCGACTCAGTGTAGAACACACACCCATACTGGCCTACCAATAATTATATTCTAAATCAACTCTGGTCATCCACAACACGCCCCTAATACTTTATCATTCCACAAGGGATATCCCCATAATTCCTATGTGTCACCAAGAAACCTTGAATATCAGCAGTCGATCCAATAAGAGAGCGTCGTAACACCAATGAAGCACCTTTATTCAAACACATTGCCTTAAACACATTGTCCTTAATGAATGTATACTCTCGTCCAGCCACCCAATAGTGGTATCCTTTACCTAATCATCTGAAATTGCCAATTCTGACCTTCCTTCCAGAACTGAACCATGACCTCACTTATGCCACTCTCCACTATACACAAAATGTCGCATACGCCATGCAATCCTATGATAAATATGAGAACTTCATGCTCCCTTCCTAGCCACAAACAACTACGTACCCAACTAGCCAAGAACTTTCCATTTGATCCTATCTAGAAGCAAAATCACTATACATCACATGGCCCTCACGCCAGTAGAAATATACATCTCTAGCCATGGTAGAAACCATCAAGAACTCCCGAATTACATTTGTACAACACAAAACCGCCAGGACTGAATCCTTCTAACTCAACCAAACTATGCATGCCACCAAACTCCAAGAGAATTGCTAAGAAACACCTGTAATAACTCATTACCCTATAAACACCCAAAGAACTAACCATATCCCTTATCATGTCGATTCGACCTACTACCAAGCTGTCCCATTCATTCAAGTTCCTTCTGAATTACCTTCAAATTAATACTTCTTCTTTCCATAATATCGCAATTCTCAATCCCGACTCACCGCACGAAACCCGAGCATAAAAATATATCGTCTAAGGCTCATAAGCCGCTGAATACTCCTTCAATTATCCCCAAATGCACCACATTATAAATACTTACCCTGAAGAGACTTCATGCGAATTTAAAGTCATTACCTTCCCTTCCTGATACTGAGGGATAGAATCCATGATAATGTAACTACACCACATGCCTTGACACCTTCCACGTAAATCTCAGGTCTAGCCCTCCTCGCACCTCAAAGATCCTCGATCAGTACATATAACCTTCAATCCGTCTGAACCATTCTCGAACATCATTTACTCTACGCAATTTCAACTACACTAACCAAGTAAACAAAATGACCTAACCCCGCTTGCAATCCACATACTAGGAAAGTAATCCACTCACTTGAAGCAACAAGCAAATTCATACACTACACACACTACACCTTTTACAATTACCACTCAATCATTAAATACAATCCATTTACCCATAGAGTCCATTACAACCTGTATCGAAGAATTTCCATTACTCGAGCCATTCTCAGACTCCACCTCTGCAGATCATATCCGGTTCACCAATATACCTCGCACCAAAACCAGTGCAACACATAATCGTGTAATCAATTTATCATTAACGGACTCCCCCACTTGGCTCAAAGCCAAGGATCAAGACAAACAATAACTTACGATGCCCACACATTATCACTGCCACCATACTGTGGTGAGGTTCAACTAAATCCTCCATAAGCTTATATGACCCAAACCATCTAACCCTCAAATCGTATGCAAATCTTGTATTCACCATAATAATGGTCATGCCAACTCCCACAAGCGAGCTAAACTCAAATTACAACATATATCATCTACTGGTAGAAAAGAACTTGCCACAGATAAACATAAGGGTCACACACCTCAAGACGACCCGCAGGAAATACTCCTGCCTTCTTAACCTCAAAATGATATCTCCCTATACACTTCCGAAGATCATAGTTATTACTCAATAGCTTTACCCTCCTACATTAGAATACAACCACTGCCTACCCCCAAGACATCCCATTAAGCGGTATAAGAACCTAAAGTTGATGGCAATTGTCACGACCCAAATCCTAATTCAGGTCGTGATGGCGCCCAACGGCGGGGTTAGGCAAGCCGATATAACTTTCACTAAGTGATACCTTTCCCATTCGATCAAACAAGTCGATAATTACCAGTTTAAGACAACTAGCATGATACTAGCCTTGAGTGAAGGAAAAATCATAGTAAATACAAGGCCGAAATAAAACATATACATATATATACAACCCAAAACCCAAAAAAAATACATATACCGCGTGTGTGCCAGGAACTAGTTTCACGAGTGTCACGGGCAACTACTGAATATACAATGACTACAACATATACATGGTCTCAGTCTGAATGAAATAGACAGAGAGCATAACAAGAGAAACTCCAGGGTGCTGCTAGGAAGTCGCCAGGAAAGCAGCTCACCATGAAGTATGACCACACTATCAATATCTAGCATCGGCCTAAAAATCAGATGGACCAACCTCTGGACCTGTACAGTCAAGTACAGAAATGAGTACATATATATAAATATGTACCCAGTGAGTATCCCGTCTAAACTCGAAGAAGTAGTGACGAGAGGTCGACTAGACACTCACTAAAGTCCAGCAACATAATATAGAATGAGATGAGGCTAAAGCAATAGGCATGCGAAACTGTAAGCAGCAAGTATATGAACACATAATGTAACCCAAGTAAGAACACCAAGTACCAATTCCTCTTATTCAACAATACCTTGCCAATACTGTCATATGTGAACCACACTCAAGTGTACATATACCGACACGGACAAGACAACAACATATACCGACACCGACAAGACAACCGGACGGAGTCATAGGGTAGGTCATAAGGACTGAGGTCATAAGCTCCCCACCATCGCGAATCATACCAGCGACTCGTGTGTTGACTCGATAATAATAATAAGCTCCCCACGATCGCGCATCATACCTGCGACTCGTGTGCTGACTCGATAATAATAATAAGCTCCCCACGATCGTGCATCATACCTGCAACTCGTGTGCTGACTCGATAGTAATAAGCTCCACACGATCGCGAATCATACTTGCGACTCGTGTGCTGACTCGATAATAATAATAAGCTCCCCACGATCGCGCATCATGCCTACGACTCGTGTGCTGACTCGATAATAATAATAAGCTCCCCACGATCGCGCATCATGCCTGCGACTCGTGTGATGACTTGATAATAATAATAAGCTCCCCACGATCGTGCATCACACCTGCGACTCGTGTGCTGACTCGATAATAATAATAAGCTCCCCACGATCGCACATCATTCCTGCGACTCGTGTGCTGACTCGATAATAATAATATTTACATATAGGTACCTACGGGTACCGACTCGACCGTGAACTCAACAGGACTGTGTCAATATCATATCACTGATAGCCAATTAGGATTCACATCATCATATTCTTACCTCTCCCATGTCATTTAAACAATAAACACAATTTATATTGCACACAATGGTTCAAATATGGCACGAAATGGCATGCTCATGGGTCCTACGGCTACCCGACATAGCAATATAGTCGCCACGTACGGACTCTCATCACTTGGTGCGTACGCAGCCCCCTCAACATGTACACATAGCAAACAAGGAACCTACGGGGAAAGAAAGTGCAGCATGAGTACATATATATAAATATGTACCCAGTGAGTATCCCGTCTAAACTCGAAGAAGTAGTGACGAGAGGTCGACGAGATACGCACTAAGGTCCAGCAACATAATATAGAATGAGATAAGGCTAAAGCAATAGGCATGCGAAACTATAAGCAGCAAGTATATGAACACATAATGTAACCCAAGTAAGAACACCAAGTACTAATTCCTCTTATTCAACAATACCTTGCCAATACAGACTCAAGTGTACATATACCGACACGGACAAGACAACAACATATACCGACACAGACAAGACAACCGGACGGAGTCATAAGGTAGGTCATACGGACTAAGGTCATAAGCTCCCCACGATCGTGAATCATACCTGCGACTCATGTGCTGACTCGATAATAATAATAAGCTCCCCATGATCGCGCATCATACCTGCAACTCGTGTGCTGACTCGATAATAATAAGCTCCCCACAATCGTGCATCATGCCTGCGACTTGTGTGCTGACTCGATAATAATAATAAGCTCCCCACGATCGCGCATCATACCTGCAACTCGTGTGCTGACTCGATAGTAATAAGCTCCCCACGATCGCGAATCATACCTGCGACTCGTGTGCTGACTCGATAATAATAATGAGCTCCCCACGATCGCACATCATGCCTGCGACTCGTGTGCTGACTCGATAATAATAATAAGCTCCCCACAATCGCACATCATAGCTGCGACTCGTGTGCTGACTCGATAATAATAATAATCTCCCCATGATCGCGCATCATTCCTGTGACTCGTGTGCTGACTCGATAATAATAATATTTACATATAGGTACCTACGGATACCGACTCGACCGTGAACTCAACAGCACTGTGTCAATATCATATCACTGATAGCCAATTAGGATTTACATCATCATATTCTTACCTCTCCCATGTCGTTTCAACAATAAACACAATTTATATTGCACACAATGGTTCAAATATGGTACGAAATGGCATGCTCGTGGGTCCTACGGCTACCCGACATAGCAATATAGTCGCCACGTACAGACTCTCGTCACTTGGTGCGTACGCGGCCCCCTCAACATGTACACATAGCAAACAAGGAACCTACGGGGACATTTCCCCCTTACAAGTTTGGAAAGGAGACTCACCTCGTGACGATATCACCCCTCGGATCAAGGATGCGCCCGAATCTCTGAAATTCACCCTCGACAGCTCGCAGCTAACCAATCATGGTATAATTGAATTAATTTAGGTTCCAAGAAGAAGAATTAACAAGAAATCCTAAATTTAAGCATTCTTGACCATTTCTGGAATTTCGATTCCGGGCCCACACGTTTGGATTTTGAAAATTCTTGAAGGATTAAATTACTCGTAGTCTAAGGATCGTAATTACATAATTTATTTAGGAATTCAATGGCTAAAAGGGGTAATTCACTAATTTTCCAAAACCCATTTACAACCCAAAAACCTAGATTTTTTCAAGAATCAGTAGTTGATTTCTTTGTTAATTCATGTATGAAACTAGATAAATGAAAAGAACTTACTTACCTCTACTGAATTTGGGTCAAGAGCAGGTTCTTGAAGCTCCTAGAACTCTCTAATGGAGGTGAAAGGGTTGAAAAATGAAGAAGACCCGTGTTTGGAACTTAAATATAGGCTGCCCACAGGGATTCTCGCACCAGCGACTTTGGGACTGCAGGTGCGGTCCCGCACCTGCGAAGAATTGGCCGCACCTGCGGAGGCTGAGCCTGGGAGCTGGGGTCGCACCTGCGGGGGGAAGTCCGCACCAGCGGACTCGCACCACCGGGCACAAGTCTGCACCTGTGGAGGTAGAGGGTCTATGGGCTTTCCGCACCTGTGAGGCTGGGACCGCAGGTGCGGTCTCGCACCTGCGACTGGTAGACCGCACGTGCGGTCACACCAGAAGCAGCCACACCAACAGTGGATTTTGCTGGTTTTTGGCCCCGTGGGGGGTCCGGGAAGCCCCTGGGCCCACCCGAGCCTCCAACAAAATATACCAACAAGTCCCAAATCATATGACGGACTCGCTCGAGCTCATGGAACACTCAAAACATCACTAGAACTTGAAACCACCCTCCAAACCCCTTGAATTCACACTTAAGACTTTAATAACTCTAGATTTCATGTCATTGCTCCGAACGAGTCTATACTACTCGGAATGACCCCAAATTTTGCAGACAAGTCATAAATGACTATAAGGAACTATTCCCGGTCCCGAAATTCTGTTCGGACCTCGATAGAATAAAGTCCTGTTTCAAGCCAAATTCCAAACTTAAGGAAATCCTTATTTCCATTTCGGGCGCCGAAACGCTCCCGGGTCATCAGAAACCTGAGCCGAACATACGCCCAAGTCTGAAATCATCATACGGAGCTACTGGAGCTGTCAAAACTCGATTCCGAGGTCGTTCGCTCAAAAGGTTGACCGAAGTCAAACTTGGCGAAATAGGCCAACCTTAAGGAACCAAGTGTTCCTAAACCATCCAAATCATTCCCAAATCCCGAACTACCCGCTCCCGCGAGTCATAAAGAACGAATAGCCGCTAAGGAAGGTTTCATTCATGGAAATGAGATCCTCATACGCAAAACGACCGGCTGGGTCGTTACAACAATACTAACACTGGGGTTGTGGTCAAGGAATTCTTGAGCTTCTAGAAGCTCTACTCACGCTTGTCTGACCACATAGATACCTTCACTGGACACCACGTGTCCCAAGAATGCTACTGAACTGAGCCAAAAAATCATACTTGGAGAACTTCGCACAACGCTTCTCCTCCCTATATCCTTGTAATACCATCATCAAATGTTGAATATGCTACCCTTGGCTGCGCGAGTAAGCCAGGATGTCATCCATGAACACAATAACAAAGGAGTTATAACACGGCTGAATACACCGGCAATCAAATACATACACGTTTTCGGGGCATTGGTCAGCTCAAAAGACATCACCCCAAACTCATAACACAACATAAGGATCCGCTTCACTCCACATCTAAACAACACGGGAGGTCCTTCAATACTCATAGAAGCCATATTCTAACTCAGTATAGAAGTTAAATAATTAATGATTCTTGCCACATCTCCTGCCAATTCATTTTGGTCACAATCAAACAACTTGAATACATCTAACTATACGATCACACTCACCATGTAGTCATCTAGTCACAAAGTTCAATCATCAATAAGGACACAAACGGACATATAAGTCCTCAAATACGTTTGCTCACACAACGAAATCACAGCACTCATGTCACAGACAAAATCCGGCCACAAGTCCTTCCGACTGGCCCATTATCAACTTGTTAAAAATCATATCTCACCCATGGAAGTCACAAGCCGCCGACGCACAACGGAAACCAAGCGCTCGCATGCGCATTCGAATACATGAAAGGAATTCAAAGAGTTACACTTTGGCTGAATAAATGGATTCGCACGATAAGAAATCAAGAATGTGGAATGTTTCCTAAGGGTTCTGCAGCCTCTCGAAGATAAGTACAGAAGTCTCTGTACCTATCCGCAAGACACTACTAAACCTTCTCATGACCATTGAGTCCTATGTAACCTAGAGCTCTGATACCAACTTGTCACGACCCCAAATCCTAACCGGTCTTGATGGCGCCTATCGTGGAACTGGGCTAGCCAACACTCATAAATTTCACATTTTTCTTTTCAAATATCTCAACTTATTTTAAACGATTCATAATATGCATATAAATTTTGAAATCTTTAAACAAAACAATCAAGCTAACAGTCTACAACCGTCACCAAGACCCGGAGTCAACATGTGATGAGCATCTACGAAATAAACCAACTCTTCTATTGTCATAGACAAAGTCTAGGAATAAAATACTAATACTAAATAAGGAAGGAAAATAGAGAAGTTGTGGACGCTGGACAGCTACCTCGAAATCCCAAAGCTGATGATGAATGAAACTCGGATGACTACTGCTCCGAACTAGTACATGAATCTGCACACATAGGTGCAGGGAGTAATGATGAGTACGCCAGCTCAGTAGTAACGAAACAAAATCACACTCTGAGAAATACGAAGAACACAGCACAGATACACCAATTCACAAAAACAGTAAAAACACCAAGTCACCATGAAGTATCATCAAATACATAAGTTCGAAAACCAATTTCCAAAAATCCTTTGAAACAAGTATAATTTCACTATATCTCAGTAAAACTCTCAGTAAAAATCAGTTTGAAAAACGAAGTGAATCATAGTTCAAAACTCAGTAAAATCATCATAAATATGCCCCTCGGGCTAAAATCATTTCTCGTAACAATTTCTCTCAGTATCAGCCCATCAGGCAACCTCACAGTCACTCAATATCAACCCATTAGGCAACCTCACAGTCACTTAGTATCAGCCCATTAGGCAACCTCACATTCACTCAGTATCAGCCCCTCAGGCAACCTCACGGTCACTCAATATCAGACCCGCGTGCATCACTCAGTAGGTACCTGCGCTCACTAGGGGTGTGTACAGACTCCGGAGGGGCTCCTACAGCCCAAGCGCTATAAACAAGCCACGTCATGGCATAAATCACTCACAATATTTGCCTGCATCCTCTCTCATATGACAACATCCTCACAATAATGGCCTGCAGCCTAACTTAGTCAGACACTCACAACATGCCCTTCTTTCCATAAATATACCAGGTTCTCGACCCAAAAATAGTTTTTCATTTTCAATAAATAATATCAAAATACTCTGAGTGTCAAAACAATTATCAAGAAACGACTGAGTGAAAATCATAACATATTAGTGAGAAAAATAGCAAAATCAGTCCCCAAGGGGTAAACAAATCGACACTAGGCCTCAAACATGGCTTACAGCCCAAATCATATCAAAATATATCAATACTATTAAGCATATGCTTAAACATTGGTTTCGCAACTCAATGGTTGCCTAAATAGGGAATATATTTCCAAAGTTCCAATCTTTGCATTCCAAAACCCGTGAAAGGGTGCAGAGTCTGGGGTTTCATACCCTCAGGACAAGATTTAAAGACATTACTTACCTCAAACTAGCCCGAAAAGCTACTCTGCAACCCGCTTGCCTCTCGAATCAACTTTCGAGCGTTCCAAATCTATAAAGATCTGACCTTTATCATCAAATTATGCTTAAAGAATGAATTCCAATTGAAACATACTAGTTTTAGCTCGAAACCCGAAATCGGTCAAAACCCGAACCCCAGTCCCGCGTATCGGAACTCGACAAATTTTATACCAAATAGTTCTTCATCATCTCATGAGTCCGTACATATAAAGAATGCTAAAATTGGAGTTCGTTTGACCCCTGAAAGCATCCCTAAAATGTCTCATAATCTCAAGCCCTAACTTCATCTTTTTCTACTGATTTTCATAAATTAAACACTGATATTTTGTCCTTAATCACCAATAATCGAGTATTAGGGTCCAAAATCCTTACCTCAATGAAGAACAATGATTTTCTCTCTTAAAAATCGCCTCAAAAGCTTCTTCCCGTTCAAAAATGGTGGAAAGGTGGGTTATGGTCGCGGAGGGTTTTAATTTATACTTCCCAGGTCCGGACACTGTGAGATCGCGGCTCCAGGAGTGTGTTCGCGATGACAAAAATTTACCAGCCCTTATTTAACCCTATCTGATCGCAGCCTCCTCTATGCGATCGCATAGAACAAATTTTCCAACAGCCTTCTCCAACTCTTCTGGGTAGCCTATAGTATAATGGTCATAACATTTTTTACAAAACTCCAAATTATAATTGGCTTAACTTTCTGAAAACTAGACATCAAAAGCTACAACTTTTATTTTTGGATCATCTTCAATTTCCTTATATATTGTGAGTTATAAGCTTCCAAAGTCGGGACAGTGCAGCAGATATTTTACTCTATGCGATCGCGGGAAGCCTTGTGTGATCGCATAGCACAACTAGATTTTTCAAAATTTTCTCTATGCTAACGCATCCATGTCAATGTTATCGCATTGTACACCCCTAAAGCCAAAAACCAGCAACTAGAAATGGCCTAGAAATGGTCTGAAACCACCCGAAACTCACCTGAGACCCTCGAGACCTCAACCAAAACATACCAACACATCCCATAACATCACACAAACTTAGTCGAGCCTTCAAATCTCCAAAAACAACTCACAAAAACACTAAATCACATCGAATTCAAGCCTATGAACTTTGAAATTTCTAAATTCCACCAACGATGCCAAAACTATCCAAAACACATCCAATTGACTTGAAATTTTGCACACATATCCAAAATGATATTACGAACCTGTTCCAACTTCCAAAATTCTATTCCGACCTCGATAGTCTATTTTCCACTGCCGACCGAAAATCGCCAAAAACTAACTTTCGTCAATTCAAGCCTAATTCTACACCGGACATCACAAAAATATTCCGAACACACTCCTAAGTCCCAAATCACCTAACAAAGCTATCGGAGCCATAAAATCCGCATTATGAGGTTGTTTACCAATAAGTCAACTCTTGACTTTTCCAACTATAAGGCTATTTTTAAAGACTAAATGACTAAATTCTTGCTACAGTCATTCCGATTCCGAGCCTACCAACTCTAACACATCATAAACAGTATAAC
Source organism: Nicotiana undulata (assembly GCA_005239495.1). NCBI lineage: Eukaryota > Viridiplantae > Streptophyta > Magnoliopsida > Solanales > Solanaceae > Nicotiana > Nicotiana undulata. The sequence goes on from MDKH01009602.1 coordinate 55,795, forward strand.
CAACCTATGACAAGGCAAATACAAGAATAATAATGAAATTTCTACGGAACGACCGACCGAGTCATTACAGGTGCTCAGAATCAGACCGATGTGCCGGTTGAGTCGGCATCCGTATCTGGTCGTACTGAGATTGTTCTTCGCTCAGACACACAGGCTCCCACGGTTCGCTTGGCGGGAAAATCCTCTCATGGCGTGATCAAGGAGATCCCGTCGAAGAGGCGGAGGATGGTATTGGAAGAGACGCCTTTGATTGATGTACCCTTGAGGGTTGATCCCGTAGGGACGAAGTCTGAAATGGCGAGAGAGGTTTCCTAAGGGGTAGAAGTATTACCTGAGGCGAGGGCAGAAGTTGTGGTCACGTTGGGAAAGAGTTAGGTTCATGCCTTCCCTATTCAGAGTGAGACTTCCTCATCTTAACAGGCTCGCACTTCTTCTCTAGCCGGCGAGAGGTTAAAGGGCGTGATGGTGGACGATTATGAGTCCGAACTGGATATTGACCCTGATGATATGAGATTATTCGAAGAGGGTCTTACCAGGGTCGAGGTGGTGGCTGGTGGTCCTTCCCATGTGCTCGAAATCCCTTCGGATGTTAACCTTCTAAAAACACGGTGAATTTGGTGGAGCAATTCGACCTCTTATGTTTTGTCGTCAAGAGAAGGTCTCTTCGTGATCTCAGTGACTCTGGCTTGTCACGCGGTGTGGTAGGGATGGCCTTGAGGGTGAGTCTTTTTTTTATGTGCCCATATTTCTTCTGCTCTGTGTCCTCCCTTACTGATTCTTTTCCTTTCCCTTCTCTTTTAGACTTACATGCTGGAGATTGAGAGCGTTCGCCGGGCTGATACGCGGGCCGATGTGTTTCTGAAGATAACTGAGAATACTGTTGATATCGCAATAGGTGCATAGAGATGCATATGCAGCTTAGAGCGAGAGGTGATACTCGGTCCCTTAGGGAGGAACTGGAGAGGAAAGACGAGGACCTGATGCGGTCTATCCGCCGGTGCAGTGAGCTAAAGGGATTGATTAGAGTCAAAGACGAAGAACTCGAGGTGGGTAAGGGTATTGCGGCTGAGTGCGAGGACCTTCAAGCGAGGGTATAGTATATGCGAGTTGAGCTCGAGCAGAATGAAGCCAAGGTAGCTAGCTTGAGCGAGGAGTAGGCTGAAAAGGTTGCCGGCCTGGAGAGGAAAGTGGCAGTGCTAAAGAGGGCTGAAGTGCCCGAGCAGCGGCTGCGGCGAGGGCGGAGGCGCTGGAAGATACTATGTGCGTCCTTAGATCTGAGCGAGAGGCTAAGAGCGTGACGACCAAGATGAAGGAGGCCAGGCTCGAAGAGCGGATTGGCGAGCTCGAACGGGATGCCTCGAGTTTGGGTGACATAGTGATGGCCTTGGAGGCCGAGAAAGCCCAACTGTTGGCTCAATCCCCTCAAGAAGTTTTCCATGCTGTCGTTCCTCGTCACCTGTATGAAATGTGGGTTCACGTCGAGGCCCAGCGAGACATTTACAAGGACATGAGGATGGCAGGGAGTGTCCTTGAGGCCGTTTTTGAGGATGTTCGTGCAAAGGCGCGCGGGGCTCGACTTGCTTGTGGCTATGATCCCGCGATGGTAGAGGACGACGGTGGTGCCGAAGTTGAAGATGGGCTCTCTGATGGTGGAAGTGCTTATAGGGATGACGGCGGAGATGCGGCAGAATGAGATTTGTGATTTTTTAGTACTTGTTACCATTCTTTTTTTTGTTTGGTTCTTTCCTTGGTGTTGTTTGTCATTGTATCGCTGTTTTTGGAGGCCCGTTTAGGCCTCTTGCGAGACGTTGTATGCAAGTTATTTTACTGAAATTCACTTTGTTTTGGAGTGGGTCGAGTGTTGAACACAATTCGAGCGAAGTCGAATGTTGGAATAATTTGAGCGAAGTCGAGTGTTAAAAATGATTCTATCGAAGTCGAATGTTAAAAATGATTCGAGCGAGGTCGAATGTGAATGGTTAGAGCAAGGTCGAACGTCAATGATTCGAGCGCGGTCGAATGTGAATGATTCGAGCGCGGGCGAATATGAATGATTCGATCAAGGTCGAATGTAAAAGGTTCGACCGAGATCGAACGTAAATGATTCAAGAAAGGTCGAATGTAAAAGGTTCGAAAGCGAGGCCAAAAGTAAATGATTCGAGCAAGGTCGAATGTAAAAGGTTCGAGCGAGGTCAAACGTGAATGATTCGAGCAAGGTCGAATGTAGGACGATTTGGAGTTGTGCGAAAATGCTGCTTTGCTTATTCGTATCATTTTGCAAGCATTACATGCTTGTTTAATTGACATTTGAGAAGTTCACGTATACCTAGTCCCTTCACCATTCTGCCTGGAGTAGTCGATAGGCGGAGAGATGAATCGCAGACTTGAACTTCGAGCAAGGTTGAATGTCGAGTTAATACGAGTAAGATCGAGTTACTCCGGCGACTCGAGTGAGGTCGAGTTTAATTTTGGCGACTCGTGCGAGGTCGAGTTTAACTTTGGCAATTTGAGTGAGATCGAATATGGCTTTGGCGATTCGAGCGAGGTCGAATTTGACTTTGGCGATTCGAGTGAGGTCGAACTTGACTTTGGCGATTCGAGCGAGGGTGAATTTGACTTTGGCAATTTGAGCGAGGTCGAATTTGACTTTGGCGATTCGTGGAGTGGCGTAGGCGAATGTCGAGCTACCTTGCTTTTCATCAAAAGTTTCATGTGTTGGTGCATGTACGCACCGGGGTGAGTCCTGGTCCGCGTAGTCCATTCACCGTGCGGTGTCTCCGGCCTGGAGAGGTCGTCGTCAGGGCGGGCGATGAACCTTGTGCTTAGCGGTTCACATGTGTTGGTGTATACCGACGGGCGGGTAGGCATTACGCACTTGAGGCGAAAACATGGGCGAGCTCTTGATACCCACGTCTTACCCGTGCTGGGACGTCTTTGAGTTTGTCGTACAATCCTTTGCTTATGGAGATTGTTTCTCGTCGTTGCCAATTCGTTCTGATTCATTCATCTAGTACTTATGCCAAAGGCATGGTGTGCGGAGCTCTCCTCTTTTTGCATGTTGCTGTTGGGATTTATTATGGGGGCGGTATCGGCTAGCCCCTTCGCCTACTTCCCTACCTGTGTACCCGTGGCGAGCATCGTTTCTCTTCATTTCACACCACTATTGTAAAGGAAAAGCGAGTTGAAGGTGTAAGGAACCATTTGTTACCTGGGCTGGCCGGCTGGCTGATGGGTGAGAGGGGTTGTTCGTGTTTCCTTCACCGAATGTAATCTTTGGACCCGATGCTAGCTTCATGTCCCACCTTGCCGCTATTTTGGTTTGAGTGTTCCGTGGGTGGATGATTTGTTTCACCCATCATGTCCTCGAATTCGAGTCCCGGTTTGTCGCAGTCCCGGTTTGTCGCAGTCCCGGATGAGCCGAAGTAACGGTAATATAAGTCACACCACAGGCGTGAAAATGAAGAGCATATTGACGGTGGGTTATACAACAAGCATCATCATGTGTGTTAATATTACTACGCGTGGGTTACTGACCTGGAAGTACTATTACGAGTGTGCTTGACATGTACGCTACAGTCTCACTGCGATGGCTCGTGCTCGCGATGGGCTCTGGCTCCGCATGAGGATTTCATTCTTGGTTGGTTTGGTGGATCTAGCGGGAACTAAGACTTTGGATAGGAAGTCCCCACAGACGGTGCCAAATTGTTTGACCAAAAAGTGAGGAACCTTTTGCTAAACATTAATAAATTGAGAAGATAAAAGATAAATCTTAGCCAAGGTTAATCAACGCTAGATCAAATAATATTAAATAAGAGAAACCAGATGAGACAGAATTTCTGAGCTTATTAGGATTGTGGGAATGACTGAGTATACTCAGATGATTCACACTCATGATGTCGTTATTATATGACATAGAGTAAAGAAGAGAGATAGGAAGGATTATCGTCAATGACTACCAGATTTGCCTTATTAATTCCATAACCTTTATTAAGAAAATCAGTAGCATGACCTTTAGTCTTTTCTTACAAGATGTCTTTTTCCTTCTCTTCTCCCGGGAGAGAGATAAGAGAAGTCCCCCTCCCCTCAAACCCCCTCCCCTGTATATATACTAGCCCCTTCTATTTATCTAGCGGTCTTTAACCTGCATACTATGATTGTTCATTGGTACTTTTAGATCAACCTCCTTGGGCGCCACGGTATACACCACATCACAAAAGGCCTTTTAGTGAATTAACCTCGGCCATGGTCGTTGAATGCATCATTACGGCCTTTCGTATACATACTCATGGCTTAACCGCTTTCTTAGCATCGAATCTTGAGGTCGTTCCCATGCGGTCAGATTTCGACCCATACATTAATAGTTATATCTTCAAAGTTTTATCTTTGGCCGGTAAAATTTTATATTCATTTTGTTTTTAGATTGAAAAAGAGCAAGAAAAAAGACAAAAGAAAGAAAGATGAAAGTAGCCGAAGATACAGGAGCAGTCAAAGGATAAGGTTGGACTATGAATGTCTCTGTCATTTAACTAGAGTAGATTAGGCTTTATTCAGAAATTATTAGTTCAGTAACCTGTAGTTTATAGATTTTTTTAATTTGCTTTTGCTCCAATATCTCTTAATATCGAGTGAATAATTATAGATGTTGAAGGCCAAGTTTGAGTTATTTACATTCTTTGTAGCCTTGTGAATGTGATGAAATGTTATTTGCTTTCAAAAGGGTCAAGTTTGTAGGTTACTACGAATCAAACTAAAATATTTTTGGAAAAAGAACCAAAGTTATAGGTTTTCACCAAAATGAAGACAATGTTATGTAAAAAGAAATTACTACAAGGTTGACTCACGGGAATATCAGGAAAAGTCCAAGATGCCTTTTTACTGTTAGCGGATCTTCTTACATGATATAATGCAATAAACTTTTGCATGGGCGGGATTCGAAGAAGGATCTGGCCACAAGGGTTTATCGTATATAGTCTTACCCTGTATTTCTGCAAGAGGCTGTTTCCATGGCTCGAGTGACCTCCTGGTCACATGGCAGCAATTTTACCAGTTCCGTCAAGGCTCCCCCGAGATCCGGGAAAGGACCGGACCACAAGGGTCTATTGTATGCAACCTTACCCTGCATTTCTGCAAAAGGTTGTTTCCATGACTTGAATTGTTAGACCTCCTGGTCACATAACAACAATTTTACTGGTTACCATTTACATTCATTTTCATTATATCCTTCCGATTAATTTCATTTATGCGTCATGATATGTAACTTGCTATTGTGATACATTTGTAGTTCAGTTTTTGTATCTTGTTGTTTTTATATAAAAACATACTTTCACCTTTTATTTCCATTGCTTCAAAAATGCACAGGGAAAGAAGATAAAATTACCCCTGTCCTAAAACTGAAAAAGTCCTCTATCATCAAGATGATCATATCAAAGGCGTCTTTGAAAACAGGAGGAGAAACCTCGAGATGATGACTGAGACAACTCTAGAAAAAAGTGTCATTTTATTTGTGCCAGGACTATGCCTCAGATAGCGGCATTATCAGGTCTTCCTGAGGCATTTGGATTAATCGCTGAGAACGAGTTCTTCTATGAATAATGTCGAGAAAACATGAGGCAGATTGCAGCTTTCTTCTTTGTTGGATTAGGAGGATAGAATCATTTGAGCTGTTTGTCGGCACGAGTTATTCATAAGACATCAAGTTGTAGCTAGCTGATGGTCTTAACAAGGGAAGATTATGCTATTTTTATTACCTCGCATTGTAGCAGTACAGATTCTGAATTTCGGATATTCTCCTGTATTTGTTAATTGTGGTACGAGTACAAAGGAGGGGAAAGTGAACAAATATCAAAAGATCAAAGAAGAGACCTTATTTGTAAGATCAAATTACATTGTAATGTAGTTCTCACTTAGCATCAATAGTATAGGAAATTCTGGTTGCAGCGCTATAAGAGTAATCTGATTAAAACTTGTATAGGTCAAAAGCCGCCTCAAGGAGATTTAGCATGAAGTGGTATTACGGAAAGTGATGTGGCCGAGGTCGACTAGTAAACAGTGGGGCTCATAGACGGGCAGTCAATAATTGCCGAGATAGTATCAAGGACAGTATTAATGGCTAGTTTTTGTGATATGATATTGAGGAGAACATTCCACTGAATATTCGTTGTACTTATACTTTTTTAGGGTTGACTAGGAGTATGTCCCATATAAATAGAAAAGGGGAAAAGGGGGTAATATTCATTTTGATAAGAATACTTTTTAAGAAGAAGACTCTCTCTCTAGAAAAGATACAAACATTGCATTTTCATTAAGATTTCATCTACTATTCAATACTTTCTATCATATCCAAGAATATAGCCAACACTCTAGGATTTGTCTGTCCTTGATCACTGTCAGAGAGAAGAATCATACAGCTCATTCAATATTGGGTGAATCATTCTCTTTATTTACATTAATGTCATTTGTTGTTATTTACTACTTGCTATTTATCACTCATTACTCAAATCGTTTGGAACATTAAATGAACACTGCATTTAATTCCCCATCAACACTATTCTACGTTATTTATGCTAACTGATTATACATCTAGGGATATTATCATTAACTAGGTTTAACCCCTCATTATATAAAAAATAATTAGTTTAACCCAAGATTTACACTTTTTGGTCAAACAAAACTGAGTTTTGGGCATAGCAGTGGTTGTTGCTCATGACTTAATGCTTCGTTAGAACCCAGGATTTACACTTTTTGGTCAAACAATTTGGTGTCGTCTGTGGGGTTAATCTAGTTAAATCTTTAGTCTCTCTTCTAGATCTACAACTAGCACGACTATAAAAAACTCATTTTTCCTTGTACACACGGATCTGACATGGCAGGTAATGGAGAAGAAAGAATGAGGGTAGTGACAGACCTCACCACCAATCTCTTGAACACCATCAATGAGGTTTCTGTGATAGAAGGCGAGGACATAACGCCTAATGTCTCTCCCAGGCGAGGTGATCCACATGTCCCTCACGGTAGTATCACAACATCACACGGTAAAGGAGCTTCCACATCTGTGATGGAAGAGATGCCGCCGGCAGTGAAAAGACTCCTTGAGACTTGGCTAAATAACACGTTAACTGTCATCCTCAACAAGCCCACTCGGGAGATAGTCAGAGAAAATGCAAGGACTTGCATTATGCCGATAACAGTCGAGCAGCATGGTCCTTTCCCCCCGGTAATAGGTATTACTCACACCGTTAATATTGCAGGTGATGACACCCTCACAGCCGTTTTGAAAAAAGATGGAGGAAATAGAAACGAGAACAAAGTGCTTCGAAACCAAATGAGAGAACACCGAGAAAGAGTCGACAAAATACCAAGCGCCCCGAAACTCTTGCCAAAGAAGAGATGTTGGTTGGTTCTTCAAGCAACCATACAGTGATGAGGCCGTCTTGCATGCCATACCAAAGACCTTAAAAATGCCGCCCTATCTGAAAATATATGACGGCACGATTGATCCCAAAGATCATGTGACTCACTATGTCACCGTTGTAAAAGGTAATGACCTCGCCAAGGAACAATTGTCCTCCATCGGTGAGACCCTCATCGGAAGAGCATTAACTTAGTATTCACAACTGCCCGCGCACTCCATTGAAACATTTGAAGAGATGGCCGACAAGTTCGTAACATCCCACACAGGGGCCAAAAAGTCAGAAGCAAGAGTGAACGGCATATTCGCCATTAAGAAGTCGCTCAAAGAGGATTGAGGGACTTCCTCGCTTGATTCAACCGAGTAAGAATGACTCTACCAGATATGCTGGAAGGAATGACCGTAGAAGCTTTCCAAAACGGGCTGAGAAGGCATGGTTCAAGGGCGACCAGAAAGTTAAGTCGGATTATGAAATATCCTCCAACCACTTGGCATGAGATACATAACGCCTATTGTTCTGAGGTCCGTGCAGATGAGGACGCCCTAAATGGGCCAACCCATCGGTTGACCTCCGTACAAGTCGAGTTCAGGAGGGATCGAAGAAATGATGTCAGGAAAGATCGTGCAGCTCCACGACCTAACCAAGAACGACATCAGTCGTACATCAGAAACACCATCATTCCCTCCTCACGTTGCGAAGAGGGTCCACCTAGACCAAGGACAGGGACTCATCGGAATGAGAGAGGTATGCCCCCTTTGCTATCCGCTCATAATTATTTTTTGTCACCTTCATAAATAGTCTACGTCTAGGAGAAGCTCGGGCCAAAAGTAAAGTGGCCACAAAAGATGAGGTCTGATCCAAGCACCACAAAGTCAGACGCCCTCTACGAGTTCCACCAAGAGCGAGGTCACAAAACTGTGGACTGCATCGCCCTAAGGCAGGAGGTCGTGAACATGCTTCATCAAGTACACCTCAAAGAATTGCTGAGCGGTCGGGGGAGGAACAACTTTGCCCGAGGATGTGAGCAGCACCAGGAACCGCCGAAACCACCCTTACCAACTTGTACCATTCAAATGATCATCGAGGGGGGGGGGCGACGATGCTTCAATAAACAATGTGAAGTTCACCACAACCCACAAGCTTAAATTGTTGGTCACTCACTAACGTTATGACGAACTCGAAGAAAGTATCATCTTCGATAAGCCAGATACTCACGGTTTGTTTTTCTGTCATTATGATGCCCTTGTTATCACTTTACGCATACTAGATACAGATGTGAGACACATTATGGTAGATTATGCAAGCGGTGCGTGCATTATCCACCCTCGAGTACTTGCACAAATTAAACTCGAGGATAGGATAGTGTCGCAGTGCATCACACTAACAGGTTTTAACAATGCAGTTAAACGGACGTCTGGAGAAATCACACTCCTCGTCCTGGCCGACGGCGTCACCCTGGAAATCATATTCCACATCATGGACCAGGATACGACGTACAACGCCATAATAGGCCAACCCTGGATACATGCCATGAAGGACACCCCCTCTAGTTTGTACCAAGTTATCAAATTCCCAACCCTATGGGGAATATTTAGCATATGAGGAGAACAACGCACATCTCCAGAATGTTACCGTATCACCCTGTATTGTATGGCCACCCATAAAATGAAGGGTAAAGCAAAAGAGGAATAGCAATTAACAGGGTCGAGGTCTAGTTGCGATGAAAAAGAAAACATCATCAAAGAACCTGAAATAGTAAAAGCCGCAGAATTAACCATAGAGGACCTCGACCCCGTCCAACTTGATGACAACGACCACAGCAAGAAAGCCTACATTGGTTGCAAGCTTCAAGAACCAGGTAAATTCCGTCAATTCTTATGTCACGCCCCAAACCTTGGGAGGCGTGGCTGGCACCCGGTGCCTAACTGGCCCGAGCGAACCACTCTGTAACGCATTTTGTTTTTCTAACTATAATGGGCCAACATGGCCACAACTCATACAACATTGTATCACTGAATCGTTTTTCTTAAAAGAATAATACATATGGGTCATCAAGGCCTCTGACATACTGTACAAAATGAACCTCTGTCTACAAAGCCCCTAAGATTATTTGACATCAAATGGGACAGGGTACCAGCCTACCCATAAGTCTGTAACAAAACCCTGACACGATGATTCATAGACTCGATTGCACTCCGAATGAGGTGAAGTCTTACCGATTCTTCGTTGAATGCTAATCTCGTCTACTATGACGACTCGTCAAATTGATTATCTATACCTGCAGGCATGAATGCAGCGTTCCCAACAAAAGGCGTCAGTACGAATAATGTACTGAGTATGTAAGGCAGAACTAGAACATAACAATAAGTCAACATTAATTAAAGACATAAAAGAATCAACCTGAATCTCTGAAGTGCCACCGCATATGCATACTTATTATACTTATATATATAATTCTTCTCTTTGAGACTATTATCCATAACGTATGATGCATGAATGCCCAACTGATCAGTAGTAATTGCCCGACCGGCCGTAGCTCGGTGGTAAATGTATAACTGTCCATCCGGCCGTAGCTCGGTGGTAAATGCATGGCTGCTCGACCGGTCGTAGCTCGATGGTAAATGCATGACTGCTCAACCGGCCGTAGCTCGGTGGTAAATGCAGGTTGCTCAACCGGTCGTAGCTCGGTGGTAAATGCACGACTGCTCGACCGGTCGTAGCTCGGTGGTAAATGAATATGCATGATTTCCCAACCGGTAGTAACTGCCCGACCGGCCGTAGCTCGATGGTAAATGAATATGCATGAAGATGCGTGTATCACTATATTATAAACATTAATGTCACGACCCCAAATCTAAACTGGCCATGATGGCGCCTATCGTGGCACTAGGCTAGCCAAATTTACTGAATATATCATAAGATTCCCATTTAATACATAAATTATCTTATGTCTCATAACAATTTCCACTTTTAAGCATTTCAATACAATAAAAATGATCAGAACGTCTAAACACAGCCCCAACATCTGGAGTCAACCGTCATGAGAATTTAAGAATGGATATAGTCTAATACAAATTCTCTACTACAACAAATCTGGGAAGATAAAATAAAATGACAGAGTAGGAAGGAGAAAGAGTAGGTTGTGGACGCCGAGCAGCTACCTCGCAAATCTCAGAACAATGCTCCAAATGGGGTAGCTCAACTATCGCTCTGCACCGGTACCTGAATCTGCACACAAGGTGCGGGGAGTAACGTGAGTATGCCAACTCAGTAAGTAACAACCATAACTAAAGACTTGAGTGCAGTGACGAGCATTTTTAAAGATCATGTGAAAAAACATATAATAAGCAACAATAGGAGTGATTAAACTCAAGTCAGGAATCTAAATTCCGAATATTTCATAATAACTCCACTTTTTCCGTTTAGACTCGTATAGAATATTAGTTCAGCATTTATCAAAGAGGCTCACTGTAAAGAAAGGTGAAAATAATAGTTTCATCAAAATATCAGCCCTCCGGGCACAATGTCACTCACAAATAAAGCCTCTTGGGAAAGCCTCTCCGTCACGCGTGACTCTACTCTCATAAGTCAATGCTCACACTCAGCACTCTCACTCCATAGGTACCATATAACAACCGCTATGGTGTGCAGCCCGATCCAATATCTTGTTGCGGCGTACAACCCGATTCACATATATCTCGCTGCGGCGTGCATCTCGATCCATAATAGTAACCCGCTGCGGCATACAGCCCGATCCATAATAGTCGACTGCGCTCAATGGGGGTGTACAGACTCATGGCTCCTATAGCCCAAGCGCTATATTTCTGCGGGGTGTAGCCCGATCCATATATCTAAGACTGGCTCTCGGCCTCACTCAGTCATCCTCACAAGCCACTAGGGCAACTCATCACAAATCACGAGGACTCCGCCAAACTCACCACAAATCACAAGGACTCGGCCCAAATTATCTTTCATTATTCTAAAACATGGTGATAAACAGTACTCCCTCCGTTCAAGTTTATGTGAACCTATTTCCTTTTTAGTCTGTTCCAAAAAGAATGATCATTTCTAAATTTGGAAACAATTTTGGTTAAACTTACAATTCTACCCTTAATGAGAAGCTTTTATAACCACACAAATATTCTGGGCCCCTTTTTGAATTGTTTAGGATCACAAATTTCAAAAGTCTTTATTTTTTCTTAACTTCGTGCCCAGTCAAACAGGTTCACATAAATTGAGACGGAGGGAGTAATAAATAGTGAATGGGTATAAAGCATGACTGAGTTCATATTTTCTATCAAAATAGTGTGAGGACAGTAGTAAAAATACCCCTGAGGGTCTAAACAGGTCGGCACAAGGCCCCAAACATGGCGTACAACCCAAAATATAGTATAAATCTCTAAAATACAAGATATCATATGATTTCAATTCAATTAAGAGGAATAATAGTTGCTACGGGAAGTATCAAGTCATAATCCCTACAGGTGCACGCCCACATGCCCGTCACCTAGCATGCGTGTCACCTCATTTATCAAAATAATATAAAATACTGGGGTTTCATACCCTCATGTCTAGATTTACAATCGTTACTTACCTCAAACTGGCCCGAAAACTACACCGCGATGCTCTTGCCCCTCGAACCGACCTCTGATTGCTCCAAATCTAGCCAAAATCAGATTTATGCTAAGGAACAAAGCCCATTCGAAAATTATCAAAATTAAGCACAATTCCCGAAATTGGCCAAACCCAACCTTCGGGCCCACGTCTCGGAATTCGATAAAAATCACAAAATCAGAGTCCTTATCCTCCCACGAATCTATACATACCAAGAACATCAAAATCGGACCACAATTTCCCCTTCAATTCCTCAATTAAAGTCTCCAATTTCCCATGCCCTAACTTCCCCAATTTTAGATTTAAATCCCACGAATTTCAGGTTTAATCACTTAGAAATCAACATAGAATCGAGTTATGAAGTCAAAAATCTTACCTCCAAGTGTTTCCCCTTTGATTCCCTCTTTAATCCCTCTCAAAAGCTTCAAATATCGACCAACAATGGTGAAAATAGACTGAAAGTCGCGAAGGAGGAGTCTTAAATACTCTGCCCAGAACACCCTATGTGAACGCGACATAACCCTCGTGTTCGCGTAGGCTAAATAAGTCAGCTCCCAAAACACTCAACGCGAACACGATCCAGGTTACGCGAACGTGAAGCTTTACCTGCTGGACCCCACCCGAATGCGTCCCTCAAATTCGAACGCATAGAAGAAAAGAGGCCCGGGGTCCCCAGCTACTGATGCCTACGCAAACGCACCCGCGTTCGCGAAGCATACACACCTAGACCCATCGTGTTCGCATCTCCCGTGTCACGAATGCATAGCACAAAACTCCCCAACACTAAAAACACTCTACGCGAACGCGAGACTCCTTCCGCGAACGCGTAGGGTGTTTTTCTGCAGCACAAACACCAGAATAACAGCAGTCTCAAAAATCCATAAATCGATCTGTTAACCACCCAAAACTCATCTGGGGCCCTAGGGACCTAAACCAATCATGCCGACACATCCCACAACCTCATTCAAACTTAGTCGAGCCTTCGAAACACCCAAAACAACGCCAAAACACAAAAATCACATTGGATTCAAGCCTATGAACTTTAAAATTTTTAAATTTCGCCAATGATGTCGAAACCACCCAAAACACGTCCAATTGACCTGAAAATTTGCACATATATCAAAATGACCCTACGAACCTGTTCCAACTTTCGGAATTCCATTCCGACGCCGATAGCTAATTTTTCACTGCCGACTGAAAATCGCCAAAAACTCAATTTTGCCAATTCAAGCCTAATTCTATTCCGGACCTCAAATTCACATTCCAAACACACTCCTAAGTCCCAAATCACCTAACAAAGCTATCCGAGCTATAAAATTCACATTCCGAGGTCGTTTACCTATAAGTCAACTCCTGATTGACTTTTCCAACTATTAAGCTCATTTAAGAGACTAAGTGTCTCAATTCTCACCACGACCACTCCGAACCCGAACCAACCAAACCAACATAACATAAATAGGTTAAATAACATATGACCAAGCTGAAACGGAGGAAACAGGGCTAATCTCACGAAACGACCGGCCGGGTCGTTACAATTAACCTTTCTATCATATACCTCAATAGGGACTTAGGGACATACTTAGACATGCTTAAATATTATTTTACAAGAAAGAATAATATAGACATTCTTAACTGCTAATAGTGGAAATACTTATGAAATAGCATTACGTATACGAATCGTTACTTGGATTACGCCAAAAGAAAGAAAGATTAACCTTAATATGCCTGAACCGATTCTCTTAAGAATCCCTCTAATACCTGTCTTTTGTAATAAAATACGTGACGGCAGATTGAAGTAGAGGAAAATCCGTATGATACTCTTAAAAAGGATTGCACCGATAAAAGCATGCTTTTGTCTTCATTGCCACATGGATACGCCTAGTCCTTATTCAACATTAGAGCTCATTTTTCTCTCGAAAGGAACAAATAGAAATAAATAAAGCTTAAGTATATAGATTCATTCCGGTGCCCTTTAACCCTTCGAGGCAAAGGAAAAGAAAGAACAGAATAACTTAGTAAATATTAGACATCAACTTCGTACTTTTGAAACATAGATAAAATGATAAATATTGAAGTCCGTTAAAATCAAACCCCCACCCCCAAAAAAGGAAGGTAAGACAACGATTTAAAATATCAAACCCGGAAACACAACTTGCTCGCTTTCTTGATAAGTACGGCATAGAGCATGAGTCTCATATTCTATGTCGCATGTTACTGAAATGTTTTATATCTTTTTGCTTAATCGGCTACACTAATGTTTTATATCCATTTTTTCATGAGCAAATTCTTTTTTATCAACAATTTTTCATAAGCAAAGTTGTCTTTGGAAGGGTTGTAGCAGAGTCCACTCCGTCCTAGGTGAAATGTGACTCTGCCTTTTTCTCTTTTTAATATAGTCCTAACATATGTGTCTACTAGTTAACTTGTCTCAAGGCAAGTCATTTAAGTGTTACTCCATTTGCTGCCACGTGGAGGTGAGGAGGGGTTTTAATCTTATCTCATAACTAATTAGTTAATTAGATAATATTACGTTATTCGATAATTAACCAATTACCGACATAAGTAAAAATTATCTCAAATTACTTAAAATATTATCCATTTTTAATACACTTTATATATACCTTATTATCGTGGTCATGTGGTACCATATAAAATCAATATATGCACTATTATTTTATTAAAACATACAAGTAAAAATGCATATATTTTCTCAAATTCTAATTTCCTAATCTCATATAAAGAGTATAAATTTCCATACGCTTAATTCTAAAAGTGGTAAAAAGATAACCTTCTTTTCTTGTGAAAAATAATAATTTATATCTTTACAATAAATAAAATCTCATAAACTTTCTCATATTATGTGTATAATTTATCATATCCAAAACTAGTAATAATGGTAACTATCCAAAATTATACTTATAAACCTTTACTAAAATACTTCACTTAAAAGAAAATGTCACACTAACATAATATCTAACGGTATCAAGGTCGTAAACTTACAGGATCGCTTAATAATAATGTCTTAAACCGTCTATAACCTCCTAATAGACATAATCCTTTCAAATTCATGTGAATTTACTACAACACATTCTAATACTAAGATATGGGATATAACATCTTAATTGCTAACACGAACTTGTTTGCTTTTAGCCATGGGAGTGGACATAATTGAGAAAGTTGTCCCCACGAAACAAGAAGTGAATGTGACGTCACTTTTTTTAAAAAATATTTATTTATCACATTACTGTCTTAACCAAGACGATTTTCATATAAGAAATATAGGAGCATTTATGTATAGGGTAAATATGTTTATATTAGATGATCTCATGAGAAAGTGATATATGGAGCCGAAGATAGAAGGCATTCGGATCCGAAGTCAACGATCTCATTTGTTACAGAGAGAATGGTACTCATAAAGGTGAAATAAATGCCCGTTGTCCGGTAGTATTTAATGAAAAATATTCTACTGCATTAAGTGTGTAGCCCGTTATAGAGAATATGACATTCACTATTTATCGTTACGCATTCTTCAATGACCTAATTAAAGATGAGCTTGATCGTAGGACCTTGTTCCCTAGGTGTGGCTATAAATAGTGAGATTTATTATCATTAGAGAGGGGACGAATTTTATGACAAACATACGCTATACTCCGTTCAAAGCTCAATATAATTGTATTGTTTTGCTCATTTATATCGTTGTTATTGTCACCGGAAACCTTGCTTCTCGAATTACATCTTTTGTTGTTTTATCTCTATCTCAAGGCTAAGTATTATATTTTTATCAAATTTATTTACCATCTTGGGATCAAATTAATTCACTTGTTTATAAACCACATACAAATTTTACTGTACCGTTTTAGGGGTAAACAATTTGACGCCCACCGTGTGGTTTAGACAATTGTGTAATTGAGTTGATCCTTGCATATATTACTAACTCTCTTGATTATTTGTTCTTTAAAAAAATCATAGAAAATGGCAGATAGCGGTGTCAACATCGCACACAATGTTAAGGTCCAAGGAAATCAGCCTCATCACGAGGATTCAATCAGTAATACCTGCAACAAGGGGAATGAGGCCATGTCGGTCCACGGCGGACATATCCGCGACATGTTTGAGAGGCGACTCCTAATGATGTTGAAGAAGAGCACGTCGTCGAAGCAATAAGGATCTTGCAGGAGCAACAATAGGCCATTATAGGCCATCTTACACGTCAGGATAAGGTCATAACGGAGTTGAAGCGGGCGTTATCGGGTGCTTCCAATAATGCGAATGGACGAGGTCCAGTTCCTCCTGGTACTCCCGCGAATCAAACAACGAAAAGGATCGACAACAATACCCCGAGGGGTGAGGTCGGCTTCGATAAGGCCGGGGGGAGTGGATCTGGTCATAACAACGAGAGTGATCCCTTTAAAATCGAATTCATGCAGTTTATGAGGGAAGTAAATGCCCGAATGGATAAAATTTGGGCGCACCACCAGTGCTGAAAGGGTCGGACTCAAAGAAGTACACATAATTGTTGTACTAACCAAGCGCGACACAAGAATTGATCTCGAAGCGGTTTAAAATGCCAGGCATGCCAAAATATGATAGGATCAGATCCTCATTAGCATATTATAACTTATACAATGACAGTGAAGGGAAACAATTTAGCTCCCCACAAGATTGAGTCAGTTTTGCTGAAGAAATTCGGGGAGACTCTTATGAAGGGAGCCGTAACATGGTATTTTCTTTTGCCTGAGTATTCAATAGACCCCTTTGAGATGTTCGCGGACTCTTTCATCAAGGCCCATGCCGAGGCCAGAAAGGTACATGCCTGAAAGGCCGATATATTTAGGATTGCAGAAGGAAAGTTCGAGTTGTTGCGGGAGTTTGTAACCAGGTTCCGGAAGGAAACGATGTTGCTATTGGTCGTGACAAACGAAAGGGCGGTTGAAGCATTCACCAACGGTCTGAATTCAAGAAGTTCCAACGCTTCTCGAAAGTTGAAAGAAAGGTTGCTCAAGTTCCAAGCAACAACTTGGGCGGATGTTCATAACCGGTACGAGTCAAAGATAAGCATTGGGGATGATTAGCTAGGTTTCTCGACGTTGGTCAAGGGTCAGGACCGGGAGAAGAATAAACAGAAATCGAAAGATGATTTCGACACAGATCGACAGTCTTCAAGGAGTCGGTTTCTGCCCTATGAACGGGCTGAAGGACCTGGTAGAGGTTTCCGATCAGTGGATAGATTCGCTACCAATATAAGAACTGATCGCGGCCGAAACAACGGGTCCTTAAGGGACAAGGAAATGTCAAGTTCTCGAGATTCTTCCAACCCCAGGCTTTCTGAATACAACTTCAACGTCAGTGTCGTGGATCTAGTGTCAGCGATAAGGAACATTAAAGAAGCACGGTTCCCGAAGCCAATGAGATCCGATCCTAGCGCAAAGAGATCCTAATTTGTGGTGCCAATATCATGGGACAAACGGTCACCGGACTAGGGACTGCCATCATCTTTGCGAAGAGGTGGCGACATTGCTGAAGAACAGCCATCTCAGGGAATATTTGAGTGATCGGGCTAAAAATAATTTCGGTCACAGTCGCGATAACACAAATCCTTCGAAAGCAGGAGAGGATCCTCCATGTTTGACGAATAACATGATTTTGGGGGGGGAGGAGGGGACGAGATTAAAGGCATGGCATTTTCGGCGACAAAAAAGACAAAAGTGTTGGTAACCCACAACAAGAGACTCGGTCAAGTCGCCAAGGACGACATTGCTTTTACGGAGGAAGACATGGATGGACTGCTGCTACCGCATAACGATACCCTGGTAATATAAATGTCTTATATTTTAAAATTAAAGGTGTTCTGATGGATCCAGGAAGTTCGTAAAATATTATCCAATAGAGTGTGTTGGAGAAATCCAAGCTCACCGGAAGTATCATTCCGGCCACAAAACTCTTTGACGGGTTCAGTCTGGCAAGCGTGGGAACCCGGGGAGAGATCCTACTACCGAATTCTGAGGGGGTGACAATGACGACCCTTTTCAAGGTAGTGGACAATGATATGGGTTACAATATCATCGCGGGGAGACCATGGTTGCATGAAATGAAGGTTATGCCATCAACATATCATCAGTTGCTGAAATTCCCAACTCCCGAGGGTGTTAAACAGATAAAGGGTGACCAACCGGAAATAAGGGAGATGAATGCAAACTCAGTCTCTAGTAGCAAAGGAAAGGAGCTTGTGGCATAGCAATTACAGGTACCGGCGCCTGCTCTAGTGCCAAGCGATATAAACTAGGGGGAGAGTCTTTGGAATCCTATCAGGTACCAAGGTATTTCCAGGTACTAGAAGAGACTGACGCAACAAAATCTACAGCGGAGGAACTTGAACATTTCGCATTGTTCGAAAAGTTCTTGGACAGGAAATTCCACTTGGGGACAGGACCGCACCTCGAGCTCAAGTCTGGATTTATTGAATTCCTTAAATTGAATGTTGGTTGTTTTGCGTGGTCGCATGCGGATATGACAAGTATCTCACCGGAAGTGATCGTGCACAAGCTAATCCTAGATCCCAACATCCCTCCGGTAAGGTAGAAAAAATGTTCTATTGCCGAGGTCAGATAAAAAAATTTCAAAGAAGAGGTAACTCGCTTGCTTGATATCGGTTCAATTCGAGGGGTAAAGTATCTTGACTGGCTAGCTAATGTAGTGGTAGTTCTAAAGAAGAATAATAAATTTCGTATGTGCGTAGACTATAAGGATTTAAATCATGCGTGCCCAAAAGACTCGTTCCTACTACCAAACATTGATCAAATGATTGATGCAACGGCCGGGGACGAGTTAATGAGTTTCTCGATGCGTACTCCGGGTACAACCAAATCAAGATGAACCCGGAGGATCAGGAAAAAACTTTGTTCATAACAAACTTTGGCACATATTGCTATAATGTGATGCCTTTTAGGCTAAAGAATGCCAGAGCCACGTATCAGCGGCTCGTGAACAAAATATTCGAAAAACAAATAGGGAAAACCATGGAAGTTTACATAGATGATATGATGGTTAAGTCTTTGAACGCAAGTGATCATCTTAAACACTTGCAAGAAACTTTGATATCTTAAGAAAGCGTAAGATGAAGCTTAACCCCGAGAAGTGTGCGTTCCAGGTCAGCTCCGGTAAGTTCCTGGGATTCCTGGTGTCACAAAAAGGGATCGAAGTTAACCCCGATAAAATTAAAGCCATCGAAGACATCTTGGATTAGCTATCAAGCGTGAAGGAGGTTCAAAGGTTAACAGGTAGACTGGCAGCTTTGAGCAGATTCATTTCATGATCTTTAGAGAAATGCCATAATTTCTTTTCGCTGCTCAAAAAGAAGAACAACTTCGAATGGACCCTGAGTGTCAGCAAGCTTTGTGGGATATGAAAAAGTATTTGTCAAGTCTTCTGTTGCTATAAAAATAGGAGGAAGGCGAATAGTTATTGATCTACTTAGCAGTCTCAAAGGTAGCGGTAACTGTCGTTTTAGTCCGTGAGGACGAAGGTATGCAGTCTCCAATTCATTACGTTAGTAAAATCTTAATAGAGCAGAAACTCGCTACCCATATTTGGAAAAATTGGCCTTAGCTCTCGTAGTCGCCGCTTGAAAGCTAATGCCTTATTTCCAATGTCACCTGATAGTTGTTGTGACCACTTTTCCCCTGCGGAATATTCTACATAAGCCTGAACTCTCAGGTAGGTTGGCCAAGTGGGCCATCAAAATGAGCGAATTTGACATAGAATATGAACACATGACTACAATTAAGTCACAAGTTTTGGCCGACTTGTGACTGATTTCAGTCCGAGACTTTTATATATGGATACCAAAGAACCAGTAGTGGTGTCGAAATCAACGTCAGGAGTTTGGACCTTGTTCACGGACAAGGATTCCAATGTGAAAGGTCCGAGCTCGACATAGTATTGACCACGTCTATAGGAGAAACCCTAAGGCGGTCCATAAGAAGTGTTCCTCTAACTAACAATGAAGCGGAGTATGAAGCTTTATTTAAGGGACTCGAATTGGCTCAGGGACTGGACTCCAATGTCATAAAAATCAAAATACGACTCCTAGTTGGTGGTAAATCAGGTTTACGGGATTTTCGAAGCCAAAGAGGAATGCATGCAACAATACGTAATCAAGGTCGAGTCTTTGCTTGATTAGAATGGTCAAACACACCTCGAGAGAAGAGAATGTAGAAGCGGGCGCATTAATCAATCTAGTCTCATCTACAAAAATAAAAGGATCAGACTCTGGTATGATCGTGAAGCTTATGCACTCGGTGCTGGACGAAGATATCTATTATGAGGTAAACACAACCAATAACTAGTATGGGACTGGAGAAATGAGATCATTGACTATCTCATGCACGGAAAGTTGCCTGAAGATCCCAAGGCATCTCGGGTGCTATGCACTAAGGCAGCGCGATATAGTTTAAAAGGGGGTCAACTATACATAAGATCTTTCCAAGGCCCGTTGGCCCGATGTTTGGGAGCCTCCGAAGCTAACTATGTTATGCGAGAAGTCCACGAAGGGATCTGCGGAAATCATTCGGGCGTAGATTCCTTGGTGCTAAAGTTAATTAGGGCAGGATACTACTGGCCCCGGATGGAGCAAGATGTCAAGGCTTATGTTCAAAAATATGATAAATGTCAACGATATGCACCATAAGGTAAGATTTCATTTGATTTTAACAGACTATTTTTCTAAGTGGGTTGAAGCAGGTCCTAATCAGAAGATTAACGAACGAGAAGTAGTAGATTTCTTTTGGGAGAATATAATTTGCAGATTTGGGATACCAAAAAAGATAGCATGTGACAACGGGCCACAATTTATAGGTGCAAAGGTCACAAAGTTCCTTAAAGACTTAAAAATCAAAAGGATCACATTATCATCTTATCATCCGAGCGCAAATGGCTAAGCAAAATCAACGGACAATATGATCATACAAAATCTCAAAAAGAGACTGAAAGTAGCTAAGGGTAAATGTTCGGAAGAGTTGCCGAGAATACTATGGGTGTATAGGACAACAGTGAAGTCAAGCACAGAAGAAACTCCTTTCTCTCACGTGTACAAAGCAGAAGCCTTAATACCCTAGAGCCTACCCATAGATATTTTCGGGCGAATGAAGAAACAAACAACGAAGTAATTTTGGTCAAATTGGAGTTGCTCGATGAACGATGAAACTTGGCGCATATAAGGATGGCAGCCCAAAAGCAGAGAATGGAAAGAGGGAGACTTGGTTTTGCAGAAAGTAACTCAAAATACCTGTGAGCTCAATGCAGGAAAGTTAGGTCCGACATGGGAAGGCCACTATCGTGTCTCAAGTGTCACCGAAAAGGGGTCATACGAGTTGGAAAATCAAGACGGAGAAAAGTTGCCAAGCAATTGTAACGTGGCACACCTCAAAAGATATTATTGCTGATGAGCACTGCCTACACTGAAAGTATGTGATGTACTCTTTTTTCCTTCGTCCAGGTTTTGTCCCAATATGGCAAGGTTTTTAACGAGGCAGCAACAGAAAGCATACTACAAAGGAAGCTTCAGCGGCAACAAATAGACCTTTAAATGACAAGGAACACAAGAAAAGAACCACTACGGAGCGGTTAGATAGTCCTTTGCTCGAAAGCAAAGTTCCTAGCGGGGAGTAAAGTTTGATGTCGAACATAGATTACCTAACTATTCACAAGTGCAAGTCACTGGGAGATTGTTTGATAATCTACGGCTCGATAGCATAAATTCCTAAGGGGAAGTGAAGTTTGATATCGAACTAAAAATTATCTAGCAATTCACTTAGTGGAATCCTCGAAGGTGAAAAACTTCCAGTGTTCAAATTCGCATTCTTCGCATTCGAAAAATAGAGGGATGAATGATATGAGGATACATCAACAATAATTGCCACATCGACTGGAAAACGAAACCTAAAAACCAAGTTGTACCATCGGGACCGGGGACTGCGCGGCCAGCCACGTAGAAACAAGTTGTACAGGTTAGCCCCAAGTAATGGAGATTTCTATTTAGCACAACGAACGCACATGTACTTTTGAAAGTTAAAGGAATAAAGTAAAGTTCTTTAATATCTATCTTATTTCTTGTCTAAACGATGAATTAATTTTACCATTTGAAAGTTAAAGAAGTACTTCAAATGTTAGTGCCGTAATGAACAGGAGATGTCCTCTTCAAGAGCACCATAAACATAAGAGAGCCCTCTCTTATAAAACCCTCACGTCAAAGGGTTGGTTGTGGAGTAACTTATGCGTGGAATCCAAACACTCTTGGGGAAAACGCACCTGAATCCTTCACAATTCGACACAAATAATAAAACTTGCGCAAATACTTAAACGAAAAGTACGCAGGGACTTGCATAAATACTCAAGTGGAAAGTATGCAAAGAGAGAAATTTGCACAATACTTTAATGAAGATGTGTTTCTATTCAGAGCAAAAGTAGCACAGACATAAAAGTTTCGAAAAGAAAACAAAAACTAAGCTACTGCATCTGCGGGACCAGGAGGAAGAGAAGCATCTGCGCCCCAGGAAAAGTGGATGGATCTGCCACCGACTCTTCATTTTGGCCTTCAGCGTTATCACCTTCCTCTACTTCATCAGTTCCCAAGAACTCATAACTGAAACCAGAAGAATCGGTAGCATATACCAGGTCAGAATACCCTTTTTGGCAACTAACCCCAACTCACGGGACTTAGCGATTTAGGCATCAAAATCAATGACACCCGCTTTAGCCTCTTTCAAGGTTTTCTCCTCATGTTGTATATAGCATATATTTTTCATCAACGAGGGAAATCGCTCGGCGCGTGAGTTCTTCTTTAAGTTGGTCGAACTCGGCAGAAAGATTGCGCGGATCTGGTGGACCGAAGGCTGACATCGAGCTCATGGATAGTGGAACTATAAACCCTATTGTGCTCGAGGGTCCTCTTATGATTCTCCTCCAACTGGCATACTTCGCTTCGGCAGCTGTAACTTCTTCAGTTTTGGAGGCTAAGGTTGCCTCCAAATTATTCAACCTTTCTGCAGTGGCAGCCTCGCGATCAGATGCAGCAAGAACAACATTGTGGACCTCAACCCATTTTGCCCTAGTTTCTTCGAATTTTGCCCTTAATGGGGCGACCTCCTGGCTATGAGTCACCATTTTTTGCTCACTTTGCTGCAACCGAGCCTCCAACTCAACAGGCTCGGCAGCTCGAGCTTCCAGTTCTGAGAGACGAGCAATAGTTTGGTCTTGCTCGGCCAAAAGTTGATCCCGCTCGGAGGTAAGTTCTTCCTTATCGCGAATTGCCTTTGAAGGCCCTCGGAAGCAAGGAAGTTGTCTGCAAAACAAGTGTCACGACCCAAATTACCAACCTTAGGGATAGTGATGGCGCCTAACACCACACTTTCTAGGCAAGCCAATCATAGAAATCGATTAACTAGTTTCCTTGATTAATTACTTGAGCATAAATAAATAAATTCCAATTGAGCCTAATTAAAACAATTCCAAACAAAATAAAATAAAATGATAACAATAATCATTTAAATAAAACGAATCACGAACTAATTATGTAAACAACTCTAAGATTACCCCAGGGTCTGGTGTTACAATTCGCAAACTACTAAAGAATACTACAAATAATGGCCGAAAGAAGTAGTGTAACTGTTCTGAATATAATAAAATAGTGTAAATAATAATAGGAGAAGACTCTCGAAATTTGCGAACGCCGACAGATGTACCTCGTGTCTACAAACGAATCGGGTGGTCGTCCTGGAATCCTGTAACGACCCGGTATGTCGTTACGTAAAACCTGCATTATAACTTTTGTTATTGGCTTATTATATGTTGGTTATTCTATTATTAATGTGTTAGAGTTGATAGGCTTGA